>JAASFJ010000067.1:0-48501 GCA_023333755.1 Globisporangium uncinulatum | reverse complement strand
TACGCTTGGTCGTATTTCATATCAGGAAACTAAGAGAGTGAGAAGTAGAGGGAGAGAGTCCCCACACCGTTTGCCCCATAGTGACCTGGCGGCCCAGGTCCTATCAGGCGTACATGAGTAAGTGACGCTTGCGTGCGAGAGAGTGCGAGTCATAAGTGCCTTGTGATCCGGTCTTTGGGACCCATCGCTTGGAATCCACTGCGGAAACAGTATCTGTGGTCTGGTGTACGCTTGTACCCGACCCAGCTCTCAAAGAACTCAACACACGGGGATCACCTTGTGAACCAAGGACTGACAGACCCAGCACCGCGTTTGCGTTGAGTGTGCCGGCTTGCGAGTGAAATTGCCTGCCTGCATTTGGAGTGAACGCGGAGCAAAAGCCTGGTCTGGGTACATTCCTCTTGCACCAACAGACCGGGTGCTGTGCTAGTGGTAACGCTACACGCCCGCTATATCACAGAGGCATCGACCCGACAACGCCCTTGGTTCTACGTCTGCAGCGACCGAACACGTTGAAGGGAGCGACGTGGGCGTCGCAGCATCTACGCAGTTGCGACGGTGTGCGCGACGTGCGGGCGTTTGCGAACGGGCGGCGTGCGAACGAGGCGTCCTGACCCGCCCGGACGATTGTCGTTTCGGCGGCGAGTGAAGGTTCACCGGCCAGCAGGCAGCCGTACAACAAGGGCGGACGACCGACGAACGGCCGACCTTCCAAGAAACAGCGCGTGTCGAAGTGACATTCGACGGCTTGTTACGCGTGCGGTGTAGAAGGACACTTCGCGAGAGAGTGTCCGCTCAATACCGCGGGAAGGGAGGCAAAACAACGAGTAGAGGGTGTGCCTTCGGGAGGCGCTTACCCGACAACGGTTCAGTCCCGACGGGAAGGAGAGGATGACGACGGTTCGTCGGTGCGCGACGCGACGGTAGAAGACGAGGCCGCGTTCGATCGAGAGGAGACGCTTGAGAACGACGAGCCGGCAGCTGAAGCGGTGAACCCGGCGGAGACGATGACGGCGCGGAGCAGCGACGCAAGCGTCACTGTCGAACCGAAGCAAGAGCCGATGAGAACGCTGCTGCTCCCGAAGACGGGTTGCCGACGGCAGTCGTGCGTGTCGGCAGCCACGCGCTGAGCCTGAAGATTGATACTGGCGCCCAATTCTCGGTCGTTGGCAGCGCCATGAATCGCTACGGTATGAGAGTGGCGGGGGCGGTGCCAGTGACCGCAGTAGAAGGACTTGGCGGGGACGTCATGGCTGTCGAGGGCCTCTGGCGCTTTGAGCTCGAGACGGTGTACGAGCGGGTGCTGGTGCTGGAAGCGCTAGTGGTGAGCGGCTACGGGGAAGAGTTGCTCCTCGGCAACGACTTTGCCATGCCTCGGCGGGCGGTGGTAAACTACGAGACGTACGCGCTCACGTACAACGAGGGCGGCTACAGAGCTGAGATGCCATTTGACTGCGACGTCATCGACAGCGCAGACGCTACGACTGCGGTGGTGTGGCTAGCGCGCAAGCAGAAGCTGAATACAGAGTCGCGGGTGAACGTGGAGTTGGCGGCGGATTCGCCAGAGGGCATGCTCGGCGTGTTCACGCCGTGCGCGCAGAGAGAGAGCTACCTACTTCAGGCGCCGACGTTTACGCGAGTACTGAACGGTCGAGTCTGTGTGCCAGTGTTGAACGTACACAGCGCGGGATGAAACTCCCGCTGCTCTCCGAGCTCGGTGAATGGCTACCGTTGCTCGACAAGATGGAGCTCTTGGAGGTACAGGGTGACTTGGCTCAGCAGGCCGTGAAGCGGTGGATCGAGCGACTGTGACGCGAAAAGAGCGAGCCGCTCGACGACGAAGAAAAGGTGGGGCTTGGCGGCCTGGACGCGGGGCTGATGGAGCTCCCACTGGCGCTGCTCAGGTGCTATCCGAACCTGCTGAAGAGGCGCGACGGGTGCCCACCCCTCACGACGAGTGGCATGGAGCGCCACATGAACACTGAGGAACGCGGACCTATCTTTGAGCGTCGGTTGCGGGGTTCTGTCGCAGATAACGAGGTGATCCGTGCAGAGACGGAGAAGATGTTGCGTGACGGTGTGGTGGAGCCCGTCAATGGTGCGTGGGGCTTCCCGGTAGTCCTGACTAAGAAGCGCGACGGAACAGTCCGATTTTGCGTCGACTATCGACGCCTGAACGCCATCACGGTCAGAGACGTGTACCCTCTGCCGCGCATAGACGAGACGGTCGAGTCGCTGGGCGGCGCGAGCTGGTTCTCGACACTCGACCTGCACAGCGGCTACTAGCAGCTGGGTGTCGCCGGAAAGGGCAAAGACAAGACTGCGTTTGTTGCGCGCGACGGGCTCTTCCGTTTCACGCGCATGGCTTTCGGCTTGACCAACGCGCCAGGAACGTTTAAGAGCGAACCGCGTGACTGTGGAGCACTTTCCTGTTTTGGTGTGGCGCCGTCGGCCATTGGGTTCGTACGCGGTCAAATATCAACACAAGAGCCTTATTTAGGAGCGCAACTTGTTCTTTAACAATAGTGTTTGCGTCGCCTTCAGCGCTCTCTCAAACGCGCCGCTGGTATTTTTTTTGTTTATTCGTGTGACCCCTCCAAACACGCGCTTACCGTGTAGGAGCACCATCACGGCAAAGAGCGCTAACGCTACAGAAGGGTTGGTCATCCGTTCATTCTTTAGGATAGTTGCATGTGATCGCTACTTCTCAGCGGCGCACCATTCCGCCTTGCCAGCCACCCTCCTATGTCTGTGCGCCACTTCCGCTTACTGTCGCTTTCGTGGTTGCTGAACTAGTCAGAACTTCCGTTCCCACTGAAACGACATAGACGAGATGATCCGAAAACAGCCATTTCAGACTGCAAATGGACAAGGAAAGGACTTTTGCATGCATTTTCAGCCAACGGTGATCCAGAGATTTTGAGAACTCAGTCCATAATTACTTTGATTAGGCTCTGACTGGACGGTGGTACTGTTGTCTCTGGAAGGTCAGGTCATTCCAATAACAGCGAGGCTGCTAATATTTTAAGGCATACTATGAAGCATACCTGATGAAATTAGCGCCTTGGTTATTTGATGTCATACACGGAAATGAAACAAGATAGAATCCAGAGCTTCTCCGGGCACAGCACGGCATTGAAGTACAACATGTAGCTCATTGTAACTCATAGTGCGAGATCAATAGAGCAAGCGCCAATCACGAGATTTATGGTGAAGGTGACCCAAGCGTCGGCCAACATCACATATTATTTATAAGATTAGAGCATGTCACAATGGGTAGGTAATTGTGCTTCTATAATACAGTGCCGTGCTGTGCCTGGTGAAGCTCCGAAATTTTAACCTGAGGTGTGCAATAACCTGGTGTATGCATTGGCATTGATGATGAAAAACGCCTTCCAAATGGTTGTCATACAGCTGTCCTGTTGTACTGTACATGTACTGCCGGACACTGTCAGAATTGTTGAATGGAAAAGACGCAAAAGATGCTTTCTTTTTGTAGCATTTCGGTGACATCAGACCACAGCATCTTCCAACACAAGGGCTGATAGAAGAGTAGTCGGAAATGTAAATCGAACTTTTCGGTGTGTCTGCCCAGGACAGACATTTCTATACAAAGGAGAGAATTGTCTGCCACCCCGGACAAGCAACAATATCGCCAAAAACGTACCATTTACGCCCGATTATTTTGTGAATTTATGAATGTGGCATGAATGTTTCCTGTACGAAATTAATTTTAGGAGATGTCTTCCGAGGACGGACGAAGACCTCTTGGGACGACCTGAAATTATTTTGAGTTTCTGATTTTTGAAGAATTTTTTTTGTCAAATCAAGAAAAGGTCGCACGATGGTCCCCCGAACGGTCAAAATCAGAAAACAGTTTCCGAAAAGGTTGACCAAGTCAGATCTTGGAATAACTCTGGGAAAATTCGAGAGAACATTACAGTTGAATTTTACATCATGGCATGAATTTGAGGAGATGTGGTCGCGCAAATGTGGTATATTAACCCTAACCCGAGCAGATTCACGACAAACCAAAAATATTAAAAATTTCTTTGACTTTTAGAGGTGCTTTTTATTAATAAATATATTACGAAATGAATGATGAAATGTAATGTAGAAGGGTTGGGATTCAATCAGACCTCCAGTTGGATGGTTGTAACTACATTGGATAGAATCCAGAGAACTCATTTGTCCGTCTTGACACGAGTATTACTCCAATGACAGTGAATGATACATCAATCGAACCGCCTTGACAAGCTCCGTCATTCTCGCACATTTTCTGTTCATTTGGAGGTGTTTACAACAATAGCGAAGCGAGAAACCGAAATCTTCCTATTGTTATGGAACGGAGTGGTACAATGCAACGATATTGCCTTTTGTACGTTGAATTGTCTAAATATCCTGTATTATTGGACATTTCACAGACAAATCAGTATATTGTGTGAATTATATTTTGACGATTCAAACTACTGTAAAACCCGAAATTATGGGGACCACCTGGCTTCATGATTGATTTCAAGGAAATCACGAGGATAAAGCTCCTACAAACACATATTGTTCGTATTGATTTTTACCAAGGCTCTTCATTTGACATAATGAACCTCTCACGATAAATAAACTATTTATGACAATTAAAGGGTGGGAATTGGGTTTTACTAGATAGAGCAGTTTTATTTTTAAAAAAAGGCTGGAAAGGTGGTCCCCACAATTTCGGGTTTTACAGTAGCTGGTTGGGATTGCACAAGCCCCTTGCTCTCCTCCGCCGCAAATCTGAACCTTCTGTTTTTTCCTTGAATTTTCGCTACCCAACCCCTACTGGGACCTTCCTACAAGTTCTACCAGTCGGAAAGCTGTACCAGCCTATTACTAGTATCAAATTGAGCCTCTAAAACAAGGTTCACTGTTAAAGTGCTCACTGTTATCCAAACTGATGTGGTTCGTGTGGTGCATGTTTTATGTTTGTAAATGTTTTTCTTCATTTTTATCGCGTTTTTTATGCAGAGTTTAGTTTTGAAATTACCGAAATTGACATTGGCATTGTTCATGATTTCCAGACTCCAGAAAAGACAAATCAGTCTGCCACGGACATCTTCACCTCGATGGCGAACGAGCACACGCCGCTCTCCGGCGCGTCGTCGCAGCCTCTTCCGTCGTACGCTTCGACCGCCTCCGGAATGAAGGTCGCCGCTGCTGCGGGGCCGTCGCCACAGCCTTCTACGCTATCTGCTTCGTCCCGCAAGAACCCATTCCAGTACCACTCGCCGATCGACACGTACGAGAAAGTCAAGATCGCAGTCATGTGTCTCCTCGGTGTCCCGCTGCTGCGCATCCTGCTGCTGCTCGTCGTGGTGCTTTGCGTCGTCGTCGTGAGCCACGTTGCACTGCTGGGCTTCCAGCGCGTGGACCCGCGCACAGGCGAGCCGCGTATGCTGCCCATCTGGCGGCGATGGCTCGCGTCGCCAGTGCCACTGCTCGCACGCGTTGGGCTCTTCGTCGTGGGCTATTACTGGATCCCAGTGAAAGCTCCGCACGGGTTCGACCGCCGCCACCGCGCACTACCGCGTGTTATCGTGAGCAACCACGTGTCGTTCATCGACGGGCTCTTCCTGCTCGCGTACTTGGCCCCGAGCATCGCAATGAAGGCCGACGTAGGGGCCCTCCCGCTGCTCGGCAAGGTCGTGCAGACGACGCAGCCGATCCTGATCGACCGCACGACTGTCGCTGGTCGCCAGCGTGCGTTGCAGGAGATCGCCACGCACCTCGCAGCTCCAGACCGCCCGCCGCTGCTCGTGTTCCCTGAAGGCACAACGTCGAACCAAGACTACCTCACGCAGTTCAAGGTCGGGTCGTTCGCGACCGGTGCGCCGTGCCAGCCAGTGCTGCTGCGGTACCCGTTCGCGCACTTTGACGTGAGCTGGCCGCCCGGTGTCACGGGCCGCTACCTCGTGCTGCGGTTGCTCTGCCAAGTGTACAACCGGCTCGAGGTCGAGTTCCTCGCACCGTACGTTCCAACGCATGACGAAGCGGCACACCCGACATTGTACGCAGAGAACGTGCGGCAGACAATGGCGCGTGCGCTCGGCGTTGAGTGTACGAACCACGCGTTCGAAGACGTTGCACTGCTCTTGCACGCAGCGAACGGCGCGTACGCACGCGACCACGTGGTGCCGCTCACAGACGTTCACGAAGTCGCGCGGCTCACAGACCTGCGCGGCAGCGATGTTACGACGCTGGTCGCGTACTTTCGCGCGCACGACGTGAACCGCGACGGGCAGCTCGCGCTCGACGAAGTCGCGCAGCTCTTCCCCCACGACGACCCGGCGCTGCTTGCGCGCTTGTTTGCGCTCGTGGATGCAGACGGCAGCGGACTAATTGACTTTCGCGAGCTCTGTCTGGCGCTGCAAGCGCTCAACAGCTCGCACCCAAGCGCCGGTGAGCTGCTGCGGTTTGCGTTCCGTCTCTACGACGTTGACGACAATGGTGTCCTCGACGTGCGCGAACTGGCGTGCATGTTACGCTTCCACCAGTCGTTCTACGGCGCCGAGTCGCAGAGCGTCGAGCAGCTGCTCAGTGACTTGCGCAGTGTCGAGTCCGTGTCGTTCGAGGCCTTTGAAGAGCTCATGAACCGCGAGCCGGAGCTGCTCCGTCATGCGCGCAGCAAGCTCGAGGTCCTGCGCGGCTCGATGCGCGAGTGAGTGCGATTGGCGCAGCTGCGCGTGCGTGTGTGAAGCGTGAGCGTAGCAAGTCAAAGAGAGAGCGATGCAGTGCGGCGCACTAAATTATTGCTGACTGCATTTTACTCAAAGTACGAACCAATAATGCTTGCCTTGGAGGTGTTGGCTCAGCTGAGTGGTGAAGACAACTGCGCGGTGGCGACTTCTTCTCCTGTGTCGCCCGAGTATGCAGCGCGGGTCGACGCCTGCGCATTCGCCGCTCAAGTCTCGTCGAGTCTGCTACTTGACCAGGTGCGTTGCGGTGCGTGCACTGGGACACAAAGCAGGCTGCAATTACCAAACTGGACCGATGCTCATCAATGTCCAGGCGAGCACGCTGACAGCGCTGGTGCTGTGCCAGCGGTTCTTCAAACTCAAAAGGCACGTGGTGGTCTGCCAATACGTAACAATACGCTCAGTCTCGCTCCGAGTGCTGAGCTCGCGTTGCCCTTTCAACAGCTTCTCGCAATTCGACGCGCAGATCATCGCCGGCGCGTGCGTGCTCATTAGCACAAAGGCGAGTGTTGCACGTCGCGTCGACTCCCTCGAGTCGCGAACCACGAGTAGGCTATCTAACAGTGGCAGAGGTCGCCTTCTTTTCGGCATGTGTGTCTCTCTCTGTATGAATGTGAGCGAGCAGAGTTGCGAAATGCCGCGTGCACTGCGTAGTGTCGTCAACGCCGTCCACGCGGTCGCGAGTGACTCGAATGTGCCGCTTGGCACTGGTTCGGTACGGACCATGTGCAGGTTGCAGACCAGCACGAACGAAGCTGAGTCAGCTCGTGGTCTCTTTTCATGGTTGCACCAGCGCTACTCGGACCTCAAGATGGCGCTGATCAACGCTGAGCAGACGACGTTGCGTGTCCTGGGCTTTGACATTGACGTCCCGACGCCGCTCACGTTCCTCCTGAGCTACGCACAGCAACTTCAGTACGTACGCGCCATTGTCGTTCATGACACTCAAGTCGCTTATTCCGCTCCGTTAATGGTCGACGCTCTGGTTCACACGCAGCTTCTCGGCCGAGACCGCGCAGTGCGCAGTCAAACTGGCAACCGATGCGTACTTTGATGTCGCGACTCTGGAGCTGCCGGCGTTTGCGGTCGGTGCAGCGAGTCTGCGCATCGCCAGCGTAGCGCTGGAGGTGCGTCTATGCCTATGTGTACGTTGAGAGTCCTCGTCAGTCTCCATGGAAGCTGAACAGCGTGGCTTGGACACTAAGGATCGTGGCGACAGCGCCGACAAGTGGTGGTACCGCTACGACACGAGGTGCTGTGCGTTGGTGCTCATGTCCATGGTCATTGGCGCCTTTACGAGCATGGACTGAACGTTGGCAATGCTGCTGGGCGGACCACAGTGACGAAGACATTGCGAGTGTGGCGAAGAGCCTCCTGCGTCTGTACGAATGGAGCGCCCACGAGAGGCAGCAAGAGCCTGTCGACGGCCCAACTGCTGCGACACCCACCCACGAAGAAGACGACCAATGAAGGAATGCGAACCGAATGGATTGGAGTACAGGCGGTGAATGGGACGCCTCCGCTTCAAAGGCGGGACGAAGGAGAAAGACTAGGAAACTATTCAGACAGGAGGAGTGCGTCCAGACGTGTCCGGACGGGCGTCAGGATCACCGCCTCACAGCCGCACGTCCGCGTACGCGTCAGGTTCAGCTGCAACGCCACCATGGTCCGTCGTCTCTGGTCGGACGCGCAACTTGTTGAGCAGCGCTGCTGCTTCCGCCTCGTCTTCCGCCTGGTTGCTCTCGTCCGAAAGCGTCGTTTGCGAGAGGAACCGCGACGAGTTCGAGAACATGAGACGCGACGGCAACGGGCTCTTGAGCTGCACCATGCTCGTGTTCAGCGCGTCGTTCAGCTCGGCGCTGTTGCGCACTTGGAGCGCCGCAAACTCGGCAAACATCAAGCGCAGCTCGGCCGACTTGTCGGCTCGGAAGCGCGCAATCTCCGACACGACGCGAGTGTGCACTTTCTCAAACTCGATCCGTGCAGCGTCGAGGTCTGCATGCACGTGAGTGATGGTCGTGGTCGTCGGAGGACTCACGGGGCTCTTGGAGCTGCTCTTGCGGCTTGGACTCTCGGGCGTCGGCGCCTCAAAGCCCGGGTTCCGCTCGTTCTCTTTTGCTTTCGCAGCGAGCTTTGCTTGGTAGTGCAGCCGCCGGTCTTCACGCACGCTGATCGCGTTCTTCACGGCGACCATCCAGCGGGAAAAGTCCTTGACCGCCACGCCAAAGCGCTCGAGTTCGCTGTCCGTCTGGCGCGCACGCGTGTCGAGTAAAGTGAGCACCGCACTAAAGTCCGACGTCGGGACTTCCGAGTACGCTTCTTCCGTGTCGGCGATCGCATGGAGACTCTCAATGAGGTCGCAGTACGCGCCAGCCGTGAGCTTGTTCTGCTGGTCAGCAGCGTGGATCTTGACTTTCAGCACGCGAACCTGCGCGTGGAGCTCGCGCACGTACTTGATGAGCTCTTCAAAGCCTGGGTCCTCGATCGTGTCGCTGTTCACAATGTCGTGCCCAGCTTTCGCGGCGAGCATTTTGAAGTGGTCGTTCTCCGTGATGCGCTGGACTGCTTTGCCCCACCAGCTGTTGATCGCTTGCGTCTTTTGCGCCACCGCTGCGAGCGACGGTGGCGAGAGCGCTGCAGCTTGCACTTTGGCTTTCGCGGCTGTGAGCGCGACTGGCGTGCACTCAATGAAGCTCTTGAAGAATTCGGTGTTCTTGAGCTCGTCGTGCTGCACGACCTTGCGCAAGAAGCGCTCGAGGCCCGCGCGCCGGTGCTCGCGGAACTCGGGGCCCTGCAGAATGCCCACGACTTTCGCAGGCAGCGGCGGGATGATGAACCCAGCGCACTGCTTGGAGAGCTGCAGAATAGATCCATTTATCCATTCATTCCATCCAGTTAGTCACAGGGCTCGCACTAAAGTGATATGAACATACGAGGAGGCACCCTAGAAGCAACACCGAACCTGGTTGTGCAGCCACAGAAAGTCCGAGTAGCGCCGGTCGACCTGCGCGGACGCGGCAGCGGCATCCTCGACTGGCTCTGTCTCTGAAATCGTTGCTGTGGTGGTCGTGATAGCAATCGGCGCGGACGTGACCGTGTAGACGTAGTACGCGTTCACACCGTCGCCGACCTTGCCAGCGGGACCGACTGAGATGCGGATCGTGGGGGCGTCGCCGTGTGCGTCCATTGCGACTGATGCGGCGGATGAGGAACTTGTGAGTTTGAGAATGCTCTGAAAAAGATCTTGGAAGCAGAAGAGTGGACATTAGTAATGAATTATTGTAAGTGCAAAAAAAACGAAAAATACCGAGCGACAGGGCGCGAAAGATAAGTTTCTTTAAACCCTCGAAAACTCTCTTGTTTGATAGTGGAAATCAGTTTTGCGTTTAATTCTCTTTCAGTATGCAGCATTCATTCCGATTCCGCACCCCGATCAAGTATGGCAGAGCGGAATCGGAATGAATGCTACATACTGAAAACGAGTCAAACGCGAAACTGCTTTCCGTTTTTGCACCGCACTCGCTTTTATGACATCGTCGCTCTTTCGAGAAAGCTTTCGGCCGAGGCTGCGTGCGGTCTTGGAGAGGTGGTTGAGCAAGCTCTGGACGTGCTTGCTCCGCTTCTTGAGCAGCGCTCGCACAGCCGCGTCGCCTTCCGCGCGGAAGCTCGTGAGGTGCTGGTGGAGGAAGATCGCGAGCCAGTCGAGCATCACCTGCGCCTTCTTGGTCTGCAGGAGCCGCTCGAAGACCTGCGCGACCTCGAGCTCCGTCTCGAGCCGCAAGATGCGCTCGAGCGCGACCCGCAAGGAGAGCACCGTCTTGTCCGAGAGCGCAGTAAAGTCGAGCACTTGAGCACTGAGAGCGAGAGCGCCGTGGCGATCGCGAGCAGCTGCGCGAGGTTGTAGCGCCGACGCGGACGGGCTCTCGTTACGCGAGAAGCTGTTCACTTACTTGGTGGAGTGGGATGCGGCCGACGTTGTGGTCCGGAGTGAGCAGGACCACAACGTTCTAGAGCCACTTTGTACCCACGGCGGCCGGCCGTGGACGGAGGAGGACAAGGCCCTCCTACGGTTCGGTATGAACACCTATGGGCATCGGTGGCGGCTGGCCTTCCAGTACCTATTCCCTGGACGGTATGTGAGTCCGTGGACTTTTTGTGGTGGTGGCACTGTGATACTAAGTACGTCTGTGTGTGTGTCTGTGTGTGTCTGTGTGTGTGTCTGTGTTACAGGACGGCGACTGCGATCATGAGCCAGTGGCGTTCAATCACGGCGACGGATGCGGCGGTAGCTGTCGCGGCCGAGCGCGCAGCTTTTGCGGCCGCGGCAAAGCGGACAGTATGCGGGACACCTGGATGCGTGCAAGTCGCACGGTGGAGGGACACGGTGTAGCTCACCAGGCTGCGAACGACCAGCGAAGCTGGCTGGCGTTTGTAACCATCACGCCCCAAAGTGCCAAGTCGAGTCCTGCAGAAACCGCCAGCGTGCGCGTGGGCTGCGCGCACTGCACGGCACCAAGGTCAAGCGCACTTTGAGTCACTAGGGTAGTGAGCACCTCAAGTCCGTCACCCTTGTTCAAGTCGTTAACTAACTCCGTTTACCAGCCTCCGTTTGCCAGCCTTCGTTTCTCAGTACATTCGTGATACTCGTTCACAAGTTCAGTCCGTTCACGCTCCTTTCCTTCACGAGTCGGTGACGGCGCGAGTCGAGTCGATCGCCACCCCTGTCAAATGCGAGTGCCACACGTGACGCGTAGCCGCGGACGACCGCGTCAGCCTCCTGGCAGAAGTTGCAAGCGCTGCTTCGGTCAACACGGGCGACGAGCTTCCGCTAAGACAATGCGGCGAGCCTGGTTCCAACCATCTCGACAAGGGACTTTCGTCCTGTGAACTTGGAAGGGAACGCTTCGCCACGCACGGCTCGCAAGCGGCAACCAAGCCAAACCGCTCTGCGAAATCAACGCGGATCAACACAAATCTTGTGTTGAACAAGCACTGCGACGTGGCAACGGGCTCCGATTGATCGATCAACAAGGAAGCCAATGTAAGTCGCGAGAACTGTCGACTGCTCGGCGAATGCGCTGTCGATTGCTCGGCTCGCTATTGCGCCAGCCATCGTCCTACAGGCTCCCACAACGAGCTTGGTCGAACTTGGGTCGGTCCGAGATCCTCGAAGGGTTCCTTCACTTGCGCTCGTCCACGTGGAGCAGCTCCTGGAGGTTAAAGCGCGCGACAAAGTTGGCGGCGGCACGCTCGGAGCGAGAGCTCTGCGTCGCTGTCACCAATGCTCAAATTCCGCGACAAAAGAGCCTCGCGAAGGCAATCTCGCCCACGTTGGACGCGTGCACGCACAGACAGACAGCGTTGGACACCACAAACTTCGATCGAGCTTCTGCGAGCACGATCGAGAGATCGAAGCAACAACGAAGCCGCACGGGCGTCGGTACCTGCGTGGACGAGAACCGCTGCTCGCGTTCCGCGATGAGTTTGTCGCACCAACTTCAAAGTGAAGCCATCACCTCTTTCGCGGACAATTGCTCACGCACTTGCGTGACGGCGACGGTGCTTAACAAAATGCCCAACACTGTGGCGAGTGGGCGGGCGAGGCTGTCGAGATGCGAGGTACAGTACACTATGCGGCCTAGTCCGAGTCACTATTCAGCCACGAGAGCCCCACGAACGACGCGAACACGAGCACGTCCGACGACAACAGCCACCAGAGCTGCGACGCGTTGATCTGCGATTGCCGCCAACCACGCACGAGATGACGTCCATGTCAGGACGCAAACAAGAACGCAGTTCGCCCACCTCCACGCTCCATCCACATCGACGATTCATTCGGACGCACCGCTGCGACGCGGTACAGCAACGACGGCACTGCGAACGCCGAGACCCAGAAGAACGACTCGAAGAAGCAACCAAAGTTCGCCCAAACGCTGCGCTCTCACACAATTGATAGGACGCCACACACACAAGCACGTAGCAGGTTTCAAGCGTTCAGCTACTGTGAACTCGCCCTCGCTCCACTGTGCCACACCAGCTATAGCCGCACTCTACCCACCGCATGTCCTCACTCTCGCCCAGCGCTGCACACGCGATCGCTGTCACCGGTAGCAGCACGTATGGAAACACTACGCTCACACGCACGCGCAAACAGACAGACTTAAATCTCACGCAAGCATGCTAGCAAAAAAATGCGCGTGCCAGCCCCTCTACAGAACGTCTTTCCCCTAGAATCACGCGTGACGTACGCACGAACAAGCCCCACTGCGTGGAGTACAGCGCCGCCTCGAGGATGACCCCAATGAGCGCGAGCAGGAAGAGGAACCCAAAGCCTGCAAGCAGCACGGCTGGAGCAGAACCAAACAAGCAAGCAAGGATGGTGTGAGAGAGAGCGCGTCCGCTCTCACACGACACTCGGACGAAAGGCAAGGAGTGCGGCACGTGACACCGACGCACTCTGCTTCATGCTTGCTGTGCGGTAAGTCAGGTTTGGAGTCTGCGCATGTTCCAATTGTCAATAGAATATGGTAATTACACTGTCGATTCTTTTTTGACGTCAAAAGTAAGTGACTCCTCCTTGCTTTTGTCACTCTTGATTTTGTCACTATAACGAATGGTTTTTGTCTTTTGGCGCCAGAAAGCTCGAAAAGCTCACCAGTCCTTTCGGCACACACACAGCAAAAAGAGGAGCTCGCTGACGCCCCTCGCTTCCTCCTCGTCCGCACATACCATGGCGAAGACGGACCCTGCTACGACGGCAGAATCTGCGGATGGCACCGCCGCCAGCACCACAGACGCCGCGACGAACGCCGCGTTCCAGGAGAAGCTCATCAACGAGGAGTACAAGATCTGGAAGAAGAACACGCCGTTCCTCTACGACCTCGTGATGACGCACGCGCTCGAGTGGCCCTCACTCTCGGTGCAGTGGCTACCAAGCTGCCACACGTACGTGTATTTGCATACGTAGTCGTTGCGTGCAGCAGCGCTCGTGGGATCCCCGCCCACTTTCTCTGCCATGCATAAGTCTGTGTGAGTATATGACTAACTAGATGTCTGTTTGGCGACCACCAGGTCGGCTGGCGACGACTACTCGGTGCACAAGCTGCTGTTGGGCACGCACACGTCTGGCTCCGAGCAGAACCACCTGATGATTGCCGAAGTGCGCCTGCCGCTGGAAGACACGGAGATCGACGCGCGCAAGTTCGACGACGAGGCGCAAGGTGGGTAAGCTTGGCGCCCATTGGTACTGGTAGCGAACTTTGCTGACGCTCTGCTGCTGTGTCTTTTGCCTCGGACGGACACAGAACTGGGCGGCTTTGGTGGCGTGTCTGGCAAAGTGGACATCAAGATCCGCATCAACCACGACGGCGAAGTGAACCGTGCGCGTTTCATGCCGTCGAACGAGTTCGTCGTCGCGACCAAGACGATTCACGCGGAAGTGCACGTGTTTGACATTTCGAAGCGCCCGTCGCAGCCCGAGGAGAATGCCGGCTCGGAGCCGGACTTTCGCTTGCTCGGACACACGAAAGAGGGCTACGGGCTCTGCTGGGACCCGCACGAGCCGTTCCACCTCATCAGTGGCTCGGACGACGCAGTGATCTGTGAGTGGGACATCCGCAATGCTGGCAAGACCGTCGAGCCGCTGCACAAGTACGCTGGCCACAGCGACGTGATCGAAGACGTCGCGTGGCACATGCACCACAAGAAGATCTTTGGCTCCGTCGGCGACGACAAGAAGCTGCTGCTCTGGGACATGCGCAGCGACAAGTACTCGGAGCCTGTGACGCAAGTGTACGCACACACAGCGGAAGTGAACTGCGTTGCGTTCAGTCCGTTCAGCGAGTACTTGCTCGCGACCGGCTCAGCGGACAAGGTTGTGAACCTCTGGGACATGCGCAACATGAAGGCGAAGCTGCACTCGTTCGAAGGCCACAACGATGAAGTGTACCAGATCCAGTGGTCGCCGCACAACGAGTCGATCCTCGGCTCGTGCTCGCAGGACCGGCGCCTGCACGTGTGGGACTTGAGCAAGATTGGCGACGAGCAGACGCCAGAGGACGCCGAGGACGGGCCACCCGAGCTGCTCTTTATCCACGGCGGACACACGGCCAAGATCTCGGACTTTTCGTGGAACCCGAACGACCCGTGGGTCGTGGCGTCTGTGGCCGAGGACAACGTGCTCCAGATCTGGCAGATGGCCGAGAATATTTACAACGAGGACGGCGACCAGGACGCCGGTGCTGGCGGCGACGACGGCGACGACGTGGCGGAGGACGAGCTCGAGTAGGACCAGACCACCGCCACCGTTTCAGTTTGACCGACTCCAGTGAGCAGAGACAGCGCACAAGACTGGCGGACTGTTGTCAGTGAGGCAGGCAGGCACCTAATGAACCAAATACAGAGGGACAGGATGATTGGCATTGACTTTTGTCGGGTACTGTACTGCACTATACTATGCAACACTCATTTCGCTTGTCAAAGCTGATTGTCGTTACCGGTACTGAACCAGTACAGTATTGACACTTCAGCGTCCAGCGACAAGATGACAGCGACCACCCGGACGGCTTCCGCGTCCGCCGCACCGCGCCACGGTCGCGCGTTCGGCGCCGTGTTCGACCTCGACGGTACGCTACTGGACACTGAGGGCATCAGCGAGCAAGCGATCGACCGCGTAGTGGCGGCGCACGGTCGGCGCCACTCGACGGCGCTGCACAAGACGCTGCTTGGCCGCCCGAGCGCCGAGTGGACTTCCATGGTGCTGGATGCGTTCGAGCTGCACGGCGTGTTGGCGCCGCTCGATCTCGCGCGCGAGTGGGAGCGCAACCTCCACGCGATGCTGCCAGAGGTGCGTGCGCTTCCCGGTGCTCTCGAGCTGCTGCGCGAGCTGCACGCGCGTGGAGTCCCACTGGCGCTTGCGACGTCCTCGAGCGCGCACGCGGTGGCGGCCAAGCGCGCAGTACACCCGGAGCTCTTTGCGCACTTTTCAGTGATCGTGTGCGGCGACGACCCGCTTGTCGCGCGTGGCAAACCTGAGCCCGACATCTTTTTGCTCGCCGCTGAGCGTCTTCGTGCCGCTGTGCAAGCAGCACAAGATGAAAGCGAGGACGTGGAGACGGAGCCTCTTCGCTGTGTCGTGTTTGAAGACTCGGCGCTTGGCGTGCAGGCCGGCAACGCCGCTGGTATGTTCACAGTCGCGATCCCAGACACCCGCATCTACGAAGACGCGGCTGAGTGCCAAGCGCTCTATGCGCACGCAGATGTCATCATCACGTCGCTTGCGGACTTTCGCCCAGAGCACCACGGCTGGTGAGGAGCGGTATAGAGTGAAGTGGGACTTGTGATGTGCACAGGGACTCGACCAATATAGAGTCGTTGCCCACTTGAGCTAGTGCTCGTGTCCGTCCTCGCCATTCTCTCGAGCTTAGTGTGACGACAGGCTCGACACGACAGCGAATAGCAGCAGCATGAAGGCCCCCAGTGTGACGGACCCGCACCTGAAGGACGTGTACGACGCATGGCTCAAGGACCTCGACAAGGACGACCCAGCGAAAGTAGTCAAGCGCCTCCAGCGCCAGGCTGCCACTGCCAAGCACAGCAGCAGCCAATCCACCAGAACTAAGACGAGTACGCTGCGTGCGCTCCAGCGACCGACACAAGCGAGTGCGTCGAAGCACGTCTCGCAGCGGGAGGTGCGTTCGAGGCGTCCTCCTGACGTGTGTGCGTGTTGACGACGCGACTGACGCTGCGAGGAACGCGACAGGATCCCAAGCTCCCAGCCCTTGTCCAGGCAATACCGTCGCGTGAGGCCGCAGATCTCCAGCGACAAGAGGCACAGCGCCGGCGGCACCAGGCAGTCGCGGACGAAGCCAACTGCGTCGCTTACGAGTACCGAGCGCCGTTGGAGCCCGGACTCGCGTTCTTCGAGCTGCTGGCGCGCACAGCCACAGGCACAACAACGAGTGGTGTCGAGGTTGGATCGCCGCTGGAGCGTGAGCTCCGGTCGTTCCCAGTTCGCGTGTCGCCGACGCTGATCCGGACGCACAGTCGCGAGAAGCGCTCGGTCGTGCTCTTGTTCACACGCACGGAGCGAGACGGCGACGGTGCGGCCTCACATGTGCTGCACGCACGCGAGTTCGCGACGGAACAGCAGTTCCGAAAGCAGCGACAGGGGCTTCTCCACATCTTCACAGGAGACAGGGACCCACTAGAGCTCGACGGACCGTTTGCTGTGAGCAAGCGTGGGACCGAGAGCTGCAAGAGCAACGAGACGTTCTTGCTCGCGAGTCTCGACGACGTCGAAGTCGCACTCGACTCGCTATGGGACAACCAGGGCGATATTGGCATTGGCGGCGATGGCCTTTGTGCGATCCAGAAGCTTGTCGTCTCCAAGAGCGGAGCGAGCGTTGTAGGCAGCAACGTCCGCAAGGCGTGGATCGCTCGCCCAGTGTACCGCAAGAAGGACAGCGCGTCCTGGGTCTGGATTCTCACGGACAGCAATAGCTCAGAGCTGACAGAATCGAGTCACGACGCCTGCCAGATCGTCCGGTGCGCTGGCACCCAGTCCTGGGTGGAGCCACGCGCACTAGCAGCCGCGTGCAGCCAGCGCTTTGAAACAGTGTTGCACGTGTCCTTCCAAGAGCTCGTGCTCGATCTGATCCAGGACAGCAACGGCGAGTGGTGGTTGTTGCAAGTGAAGGCGTTCCGCGTCCGGTGTCTGCCGCCAAATCGTCCCCTCTCCGCCAATGTAGAGGACCGAGCAGCGACGCGTGTGCAGGAAGACGAGCGTGAGAAGCGCGTCACGTCGGCTCCCGATCGCCTCAACGGGGCGAGTGCTGGCGGCGCGGCAGCAGGAAAGAAGTGGCGGTGCGCCGGCAAGTTCTGCCGCTCGGACAGTGGCATCGGCAGCATCGACAGCAGCTGGACGCCCGCGTACGTGGTCGATGCTTCCACCACGCCGCCGAGCGCGTACTGGACCAAGAAGGTCTTGCTGAGCTGCGAGTTCTTTGATGCATACATGACGCAGCGAGACATGAGCCTCACGAGCGGCTTTGGCGACGTCAGTGCTGCGCTCGCGTTCCACTTGCAGCACCAGCTCTCGAAGCGCGAGCGCAACCAATTGTACGAGCCCCAGCCGCTCTGCAGCGTCTGTGCGAGCAAGTACCATGGCATCCGCGAGCAGTGGCTTCAGGCGGTCGATGGTGGCACGAAGCAGCGACGTGGGAAGGTCCGGAAGCCTTCGTCCTTGTCGTCCACCGCATCCACCGCTGCGACGCCGCCGCGACTGCTGCCAGCACTGCGCGGCTCGTCCTCGTTGTCGTTGGTGAGGGCAAACGACAGTGTCGACAGCGCAGTACAGCCATCCACGATGCAGGCGTCGCACTCTGCACCGAGTGTCCTGCCACGAGCGCACCAGCCTGGACTCAGTCCTGAAGAGCGGGCTCGGCCAGCGTATCTGAGCGAGCTCGACCGCATCGACGAGCTGCTCGCGTCTGCGACGAGAGACAAGACCCAGTCCATGGCTGCCGACAGTGCATCGAGTGTAGGCAGCACACGAGTGACCAGAGACACGACCGGTGCGAGTGATTCGGACTCGTCACGGACAACAAGCTCCTCAGAGCGCCTCTTGCAGCAGCGGCGCGCGGATGCAGCGGAGAGCGTCGAGGAGATGTGGAAGCGCGTGTCGCTCAAGCCGCTGGCGCCACCAATGCCTGGGTCACTGGCTGCCTCGGCCGACCGCGATCGGCCACCACAGTCTGCGTACAACACGCGGTCGCGAGTGACCGAGCTCGAGAAGCAGCAGCAGGCAGCGGAGCGACGTTGGAGAGTAGTGACTGCGCTTTCGACCGCTGAGGGCAACAGCGACAATGACCGTTCATCGTTGCCCCACAGGCTCACAGACGCCCACACGATCACGATCCAGGACTGTCAAGCCGTGTTCTTCGACGAAGCGTACCGGGAAAGCGTGGTAGCGCAAGCGACAGCGCAGCTTCTGCTGAACGCCCATGTCCGCATCAAAGTGGTGCGAGCGCCAACAGGGCAGGCCACTGGCGCTGGCAGTGATAGTCTTAGGAGGCACAGTGTGCTGAGTCGCGAGGGCATTAACGGGGACGAGCAGTGCGAGATGGCCGCGATGGCGCTCCGCACGCTGTTTCTCGACCTCGGGCAGTCAGCTCCCGACCCCATGGCGGCGACGATGTTCCGAGGCCGACCGACGATTGTCCGGACAGCCAGCGGCTGCACGGCACTCGAGCTTCGGCAACCAGAGCGAATCGAATGAGTGAGTGAGCAGTCGGGATCGGTTTCTCTGCTCCCGTCTTGTCCGTCCAGCCAAAGTCGACAGCGAGCACAATGGCAAGACCGGATGCCGCCACCGACGACGAAGAGGAGCCGATGGTGCTCGAGCTCACGCGGCTCATGTTTGTCGTCGTCTGGTGGGCGATGTTCCTCACGCACGCGAGCATCGCTGCGCTCCTCTTTGCGACAAACCTGCTGTACGCCTACATGGGCAGCTTCCGCCTCATGTACTACAACAAGCTCCTGGCGTCGAACCTCCGTGGTGAGCTCGCGAACCTCGGCTGGCTCTTTAGTGTCGTGGGCGCCGTGCACTGCGTCGAGATGGCCAAGATGGTGCTCGTCTCGGCCCACGCCCGCGAGCTCTCGTTCCGCTTCCAGCCCCGCCGGTCGAAGGTCGCGCCGTCGCTGCCACCGGCAGTCGTTGCAGTGCAGCCGTTGTCGAGTGACAACGACATGGGCGTCAACAGCTCTTCAGTGGCAGCAGCGCCTCCCTTATCCTCTCAAGCAACGGCACGAACGACGCGAGTCCAGAGCCTGCGCCACCTGCTGCACACAGCCGTCAGGCTCACGTTCGCAGCGTACCACACTGTTGTGCGATGGATCCCTCGACGAGTGCGAGTGGCATTCAAGCGCGGGTTCCGTGCGCTTCTTCGCGTTCGCAGAGCCCTGTACGACCGGCACCACGGGTACATGAGCGTCCAGAGCGAGTACTTTAACTATGTCTTCCTAGTCCGCGAGACGGTCGAGATCGCGTCGCAGTCGTACCAGATGCACAACTCGGCCGAGCTGCTCGCGCGGCCGTGGCTGAACGCGCTCTTCCTCTCGCTCGTCGTCGCGAACTGCTGGTCGACGCCGCTGCTGCAGCACGCGCTCGCGCACTCGACTGGCCTTGAGCGCGTCGTGTGCCTCGTCTTGGACGGGCTCCTGGACGCCGGCAGCGCACTCGTGATCCCGCTCGTCGTCTTCTTGCCGTACGCGCAGGCGTTCGACACTGTCGCGTTCACGTTCCTGTCCGATCAACTCTACGACCCGCAGTGGTTCGTCAACATGGTGCGCGAGAACCGCATGCTCTTCGCCATGTCCATGAGCGACCTCGTCTCGAAGCTCGTGCCGCACCATAGTCTCTACAGCTGCATGAAGAACATCAAGAAGTTCATCGTGTGCAAGCCGCTGTCGTTGCCGGGCGGTGTCCAGGGCGTGGGTGGGTCGCCGGACGGGAAGCAGCCAAAGGCAAAGGCAAAGGTGGAGGTCGTGTATCCTAGCAAAGGCAAGCGACTCGTGCACGTCGTGTTCACGCTCTGGGGCATCGCTGTGCTCGTCATCTACCTGCACGCACGCCACGTCTCCGTGTCTGCAGACGTCTCGGCGTGCAAGCTCAAGCTGCGGCCATGGTTCGCGACCACGTACGCGTGTGCGTCGTACACGTTCGACTGCGACGCACAAGGCCACGTGGACTCGATCGCTGCACGCGACCTCGCAGGACTGCACAGCGACTACCTCGCAACGCTTGTAATCGCGAACTGTCCGGCGCTCGTGATGCCAGCCGAGCTGCAGCGGTTCCCCAACTTGCTCAAGTTCCTGCTCTACAACTCGAGCATTGCGTCCTGGGACACGACCGCGTCGCTCAACGCGCATTATCACGTAGCGCTCATCTCTATCTCCCTTGTGCGCGTCAACATGACTGCGTTCCCGCTCGGACTGCAGGCAACGCTGCCCAACACGATGCAGGACTTCCAAGTCTCAACGTCGAACGTGACAACGTTGCCGGCCTCGCTCTCGAAAGTCTGGTCGCCACTCACGCTCTACTACTTTGAGTACTGCGCCTTTGCAAAGTTCCCAGCTGTGCTGCTGGAGCTGCGCTGCGACGACCTGTCGCTCGCTGGCTCCCAGATCGCGACACTGCCGTCCAACATGACGAGCCTCGTGTTCCCGTGGGTGCACTTTGTGCTCTCGAACAGCTCGCAGCTGTCAGAGTTCCCAACGACAGGCATCCGTGCCAGCGCACTCTCGATCGAGAACACGGGCGTGACGGAGCTGCCAGCCTGGGTCACTGTAGGCACGTACAGCGGCATGACGGGGCTGGCTGTCTACGCGTACAACACGCCGTACTGCATCCGGAAGCTCACAGGCGTGAGCGACAGCAGCACCGGGAGCAGTAGCGGGGCCGACTCTAGCAGTAGCAGCAGTGCTAGTACGCCAACAAGCTCAGGAGGCGCTCTGCCAGGCGGCGGTGGCACCGGAGTCGTGACGATCAACTGCGAGGCGCGCGACCCAGACGGCGATGCACGGTATCCGCTAGCCCTCACGACGGCCATGTTCCAGCCCGCGTAAGCCGAGCCAGCCGTCCCAACACTGTGCACTCGCAGGCTGTCAACGAGCCCAGGCGTCGATCGCATTGCAGGCGAAGTGGTTCTCGTCACAGTTGACAAAATCAGCGGCGCACGCTCGTTCTAAGAGACGCATTGGTCCATGGTTGACGCACAATCGCCACCGCATGGCAGCGCTGGTTACGTCAACCAACGTCACGCTTCCGGTGCGAGTTGCGCTCCATGAGCTCCGTGTTCGCGCAGTTCGGTGACCGAACTTCGGTCTTCGTCTGCAGCCGCGAGCACGTCTTGACAACTGCGATACACCCTTTCGTGATCACTGCAAACTGGTGGTTATTACGTAACCAGGACGACTTCAATCCAGCCAATAATCGTGTCGTGGACTCTGGCCCTCTCTGACCCTCAAGCGACACTCGAACACTCCAACTGCTTCGTGTTTGAGTCAAACACGATCTCTGCTTTTTGTAGCTGTACTGTGAGCTGCGTCTACAGTCGAGTTGAGGTCGGCATTTACTCACAACCGGTGTCTTATGTTCCACAAGCAGCCCTCGGGGCGACTCGTCCAGCCAGCAAGCTCTCGAGACGCCATTTTTGCGCTGGGAGCTGAAAGAGATCGAGTCATAGCTTCAGACTGCATGTCAGTCGTCATCCGAGTTCACGCGTCTTTCGTCACCATCACCCAAGTAAGCGGGAATTCCTTGTGTCATCCTTCTCGGCGCCAAAAGCGCCGCGACACTCCCAGACCAACACGCCACCCATCCATTCATGCATCCACATGACCAAGTGCGCGAGCGTGCAGAGCTGGTGCTCCCTGGTGGACTGAAATGTGTTGTGTCACGTGGAGAACGATCGTCACGTCACTTCCGTGAGACCACGAAACCGAGAGACCAATCACCACATCGACATTGAGATTGTGAGACCACCACGCCAGGATTCCTCAGTGCACAAATCACGTGAGGACTCATCGAGCCCAGGCGTCAAGCCTTGACGAAGGTGTCGGTGTTTGGCGCGGTAGCGGGCGGGAAAAGGAAAGCCGAGTCTTTGCAAGAGGCGATGACTGTCAGCAGGTGGTGAGATGGCAGGCAGCGCTGCTGCCTTAATACCAGACGTACGGTATGTTCGCATCTTAAGGCAGTCAACAGCAGCAGATTTACCAACTCGATAGTCGCTCACAGGCGCGGTTTGTGCGTCGTTGAGGCAGGATGAGCACGACGGACAGCGCGCGCACGAAGAAGTCGGCAAACCGCAAGCAGCAAACGCCATACCAAACGAGCTGGCTGTTGTTCAAATTAGTGCTTGGAGCATGCGACTCTCATGAGACCAAGCAACTTGGTGCGTTCTCGTCAATATGTTGACTGTATCTCATGCTGAAAACCGTCACGAAAATACAAGCAGCTTGCTCTTGAGGCTTTCGCCTTGCGACTGTCGATTCGAGGAGACTCGCTCGAGTTGAGGGCAAATGAAGAGCTTCGTCCGCGCCTTTAGCGAGAAGACATGCTCCTTGGTGACTTCTTCACATGTGAAAACAGTCGAGTTAGTCGAGTTGCGCGCGAGGCCAAATTTGCAGTGGGCATGTCATGTGGTGTCACTGTGCATCTCGTACCTCGGACAGTGTTGAGCGAGTAATAACCGCGTGGTGTGTACCGAGTTGAAAGGGTATTACGAATTTGAAGCTCATCAGATAAACCAAATGCAAAATGAATAACCAAAATTAGCGACCAGCTAATTCCCCAAAATAAACGATTGCATCGAATTGAGGAGGTGATTAAATAATGCCAGTTCATTACTCGCGCTCTACTCTGTACGCTGGCGTTCGCACTCATTTCACTGATGAGTTTGTGTCCTTTTCAAAGTTGTTCAGTCAGGCACATCAAACCAACACAAACAACGATCAATCGACAGATGTGAGGACAGAGAACCGAGACGGGACCGGAGACCGGAGACGGGAGGCGTAGTGGCATTTCCGGTTTGGGCACATTTCGTGATGGTTCGCACGTGCCGGGCAAAGAAGAGGAGAGTGAGGGAGGAACTGCAGTGTGGTGTGTGCGCTGATGTTTGTGGTTTCAATTTCAAAGCTCGAGGCGAGAGGCCTCCCGCTCAGAAAACCTGGCTTCGTGAGCGAGCGAGAGCTTGTTTGTTTGCTTTGTTGGTGCGCGCCGTGCAGTGCAGTGCGCTGCCGATCGCTCTCGTGCGTCCGTCCCACCAAGTCTCACTCGCACCGCAATGCGGATCGGGAGTCATCTCATCTGACCAGAGATCACCGAGAAGATTCAAGAGCGTACTGGTATCTGAGAGAAGAGATCTGCTGAGCCGAGCTCGACTGACTGAGAGAGAGAGAGAGTTAGAGAGACCGACCGCCGTGGTCGCCAGGACTCACACGCACACACGCACGCGTGCGCTGGAGTACTGTAAACAGCAGGGCTGGAGAAAGCCGGTTGATTATCGAAGGTCGTGGTGTGAAATAAAGCGGGTTTTCAAAACCAGCGGCGGAAGTGGGCCGCGCGCAAAGCTGACTGCGGATGCGCAGCCGAATGTTTTCGCGCAACGACGGGGCATTCCTGCTCCTGTGCTGGCCACTTGCTGTTTCCATTTCGGCTTTCGATTGCTGTTGTCGAGGCGTCTGTGAGGACGGACAACAGTCGTCCAGACCGCCCCACCCCACCCCACAACAGAACAGGACGCTCACAGGATACACACTCTCACACAGGCCAGGTGGATGAAGACCATGGCCAAGTGGCTAAGCCTCTTCAAGTTCACGTGGCTGCGGCGCTGCAAGACGTGCCGCGTGCGGGGCGCCAAGTGCCTCTGCAAGCGGCCGTCGCTCGCACTCGAACACATTTTCTTCCTCGAAGAGCGCAAGAACAAGTACGGCGCGCGCAACTTTAGCCACGTGAGCGACACGATGGTCACCACGTCGTCGAGCGCACCGAACCACTCGGTGAACAACACCGTGCTGCTGCGCGGCTCGTCGTTCAGCGACGAGTACGCGTTCGCCGACCTCTACTACAACCCGAGCGGGAGCGGCAGCGGCGACCGCGGCTCGCACAGCAGCCACGGCAGCGCCCGCAGCTCGCTCGAGAAGACGACAACCAGCGGCCGCAAGCGTGTCGCGCCCGGTACGTCAATTGTGCGCAAGAACTCGGGCCGCATGGTCCCTGCCGCAGGCGGCCGCCGCCGCTTTGAAGAGCTCCCGAACGAGTACACGCTCTACTCGGACCACTCGACGTCGTCGCTCGGGAGTCGGCACCGCCAATTGCGACTGCAGAGCGGGAGTGGCGCCAGTGGACCGTCTACTACCAGCGCAGCTGGCAGTTCGTTCAAGTTCTACGGCCGAAGCGGCGGCAGCAGCAGCTCCGTGTCGACTGCACCGAGTACGTTGAGCAGCGGCCGTGGCTTCGATGCGAAGCACACGTCACTGGTACGGAGCGCTGGCGGCAGCGCACGGAAGAACGACGCGCTTGTGCTCGGCGCGAGCATGGGAACGTCCGGCCGCCTCTCGGTCGCGTCCGACTGCATGAGTCTCGACAACAACTTTGGCTCGTACAACCCGCACACGGGCCGCCTTCTCGAGAACGGCTCGCGCATTCAAGAAGACGTGGTGGACGACGACGCGGACGCATTGCGGCAGCTCCACGGCTGGCTGCAGGCGTCGCCGACGTCGACCGCCGGGTCGTTTGCGGCACCGCGCAACATCCACTGCTTCTAATCGAAGCGAGTCGAGCAGCTCTTGGGATCGAACCGAAGCGCTCGGCTCCAACCACACATCACACACCTAAGTTATTTGCCATAAATCAAAGCCTTTTAACTCTCATTTTGTATGGCTGTCGTGTTGGCAAGAGCAGGAAGAAGGGAGACACACGACACGGTGATGATGGCTGGAGGCGGGCTGGCTGTCCACGCCAGCAAAGCGGTCACTGCGCTCACCACGCTGGCTGGCTGGCGCTCTTTCCACAAGCTGTGCTGTTGGTGGTGTCCCGCGCTCGATGATGAGGTCAGGAGGCACTATTGTCCGTCCTCGCGTGCCGCCTCGTTTGCCGCTGCGAGTCAGCACGCCACTCGGCCACGCCACATTGGAGTGCAACAGTCGCCTTCCCGAAATCAAGTGAGTGTGTTTATTCGCAACCGGCCAGTCAGTCGGTCAATTGGTCGGTCGGTCGGCCGTCCTGGCCACTTCTTGCATCCAACGACATGCCTCGCTCGCTCGTCGGGCTCTCAGCAGTACGGGGGCGAAAGTTTGCCGCCCGAGTCCTCGTACGCTCGGAACGCGACGTAATCCGTCAGGATCCTGCCAGTGCGAGAGCGAGAGTGAGAGCGAGAGAGAGGGATACAATAGAGAGAGTGAGAGACTGTTGATGTGTCCTCCTTCTCGGCTCAGCCAAGCCACCGAGAGAGAGGATTTGCTCAGCTTGGGACCTTACTGACCGCACGACAATGTGTCCTGCCCCGCAGCGCTGAAGGTCCTTCCAGGCAATCCGGCTCGAGTGGCTCGGCGCCACAATGTCGAACACCTGAGTCTTCACGACATATCCCAGCGTGCACCCTCTCAGGCTTTGTGTCAGCGTTGATCAGCGCCTCCTCTACAGTATCTCCATCTCTTTATAAGCTAAGCTAACGCACCCGCAGCCGCTCGACAAACGCAGCGTCGCCCTCGCCGTCGCCTTCATCGTCGCAGTGCACGCGAACCTTCGCGGCCAGGTCGCGCAGGAAGTAGTCGAGCGTAAAGTGGTCGAGAAAGCCCTGCTTCTGGAAGTCGAGGCAGCTCCAGAAGAACTGCGCCGAGTCCCCAGCCAGCCAACCAGCCAGCCACACACACACCACCGCATCATCAGACGCTTGAAGTCCCGTGAACATTAGCTGTCACACCACCGTTCGCCGCCTACCCGGAGCGAGGCAACGGAGCTCCGATCCGCCATCAGCAGCGTAAAGTCAATGTACGCCTTGTAGTCCATCTCGCCGTCCGGTGGATACGTCGGGCGCTCGGAGAAGACCTGCGCGATGAATGCGCGCGTGAGGTCGTGTGTGGGCTGCTGGTGCGTCGGGTTGAACGCCCGCTTCTTCCCGTACTCCTCCATCTCACCAGTGCTCAGCATGCCGTTCTTGTCCTTATCAAGCTGCGTGTACTGTCGGTGAATCTGACGGACTGCGCTCGGTGCGAAACTGTTCGTGTCGATACTAAAGTGCACTCGGAGCACAGGATGCACGAGCCTAAAGAACTCGAGGTAGCGCTCACACGCCACGATGTCGTCGACGAGCCCGGCGCCGTGCTGGTGCGGTAGCATAACTGCGCGTGTGCAGATGAGCTTGTAGTACTCGAGAAAGTCGGTCTAGCGCGAAGCGTGTCAGTCGCGTTGGAGTTGCGAGCTTGCAAGCAAGCGAAAGGAGAGTCTCACATCGATGTCTAGGTGGGACTCCGCTGCGTCCTCGATCAGTTCGTGGATCACTTGCACAAAGTCACCTTCTGGCAATCCTCCATCGACGGATCGAAGGCGCTCACTGTGCACAAATGCACAAGCACGCGCATGAGCATCGCTCGAGGCCGCAGAAACGGGTGTGCAGCGTGTCCGACTCACGTTAGGTGTCTGGTGGCCGCGAGCGATAGCTGGATGCGGAAGAGGTACTCGAGCAGCGCAAGTCCGTTGATTCGCTCGTCATCGTCCGACGCAAGCTACAGACCGCATCAAGCGCAAACCATGCACAAAGTCAGCTCACACGCGACCAACCGCCGTACTTGGCACCGACAGCTCGTACCATAATGAAACACTCGTCCGGAAGCAGCCGCTCGAGTTTCGCAGTCAGTGCTGAGCCGAGCTTCGCGCTGTTGCGGATCCCGTCAAAGTCGGCTTTCGACAACATCAGCGCCATGTGCTCTCCGAGTATGGTGTCGACCACGGCGACGCTGGACTTGACGCCGCTCTGCCTCAGCACTGCTTTCTGGTATCCGGAGAGTCCCGGGTCATCTACGCTCGCCGGATAGGAGGCAAGAAGACAGCGTTGCAGGGGCATTGGTGGTTGACGGACGCAGGGCAACACTGTCTAGGCTAGGGTCTCCACCACTTTGCTTCCCAAAGACCACGCTTCCACCACGCGTGGATCCGCTCCATCCAGTACTTACAAGCGAGCGCGCACACCACGACCAACAGCCTCTCCCACTCGTCTCCCGTCAGCACGAGTGCGTCAATCTTGGCGCAGACGTCGCATCGGGCGATTCCAGCTGCGAGTGCGCTGTTGGGCGTGTCGGACGCTTGTTTCTTCTGTCCACCCACGATACGAGCGAGCAAGTGAGCCAAGGTTTCTCGTCAGCGCCGCCCCACCACCACCCCAAGACCACTACTATGCGCTGCAAAGGACTATGGGACCGGAAAGAAGAACCGCGGGACGCTCGCTGCGCTGCTCGCACCGCCTTCCGTCGTCTCGATCCGCAGTCGCGACATTGGGACTTCACTTCCGGTGCTGAAAGGACACTTTTGATATCCTGGTCAAAAAGAATTGATTTTTGACCCGACAAGTCCATGGTGGCACTCCGTTCGCAGCTCGAGCGCCTGCGCTGTCCCGCGTTCCTGCTCGAGGGCGCGGCGCAGCCGACGAGCGCTACGTACCGACGACCACTGCTGCTCTGGCTCTTTGCGGTCTACCGGTCGCCGGCCGCGCGCTTCGAGGACGACGAGCGCTGGACACGCCACGAACCAGCAGATGCAGAGTTGATGCAGTGGTTGCGACTCGCAGTGCGTCGCAAGTTATTTGCTGTGGGTGGTTATTGGCTGCTTGCGCTGCTGACAGGACTCGTGGCGCTGTCGTAGGGAGCGTCGGACCCCACAACGCTGCTGGGCGGCGACGCGAGCCATGAGAGCGCGAGTGCGCAGCTGCTCCGGGTCGCGGACTTTGTGCTCGGCCGCGTGCTGCTAGAGGTGCGTGTGTGTGCATGTTACGTTTGATGGTGTACAGTGGCGAGCAACGACTTAGTGTTTGTATATAGGAGCAAGGCGCAGATTCCTGTCTGAACGAGACACTGCAGCTGCTCGACGACATCGCGTCACACGCGGTTTGTAGAGACTGTCGGTGCTGTCGTTTCGCTCACTCAGTTCGGATGTACTGTGTTCACCTTCATCGCTGACGGTACTTGCTGGTCTCCCTCTCTAGGACAGTTTCTTTGATACGCGCTGTGAGCTCTTCCCAGTGAGCATCCAGCTCCTCACAGCAGACGACGGAAGTGGCGGCTTAAACAGTGGCACGACACAACAACTGGCAGCAGACATTGCGTTCGTCGACCAGGTGAGTTGACATGCACGACTTGGGGACCGTGGTCCGCGTCTACAAGTCGTATGTGGCCAATCGTGCCATTCCTAAATGGTGAGTAGCAAGCACAGGGACTGGAACGCCGGATCGAGTCGGCACGGGAGCGGCTGCGCGCTCTCGCAGGACCACAAGACGTACTGGACACCAGTGACTCAAATGCGCTCAGTCAAGAGCTCGGCGCGTGTCTGAACGACACCGTCGCGCTCATGGAGACGTGCGTGCGTTGCAGGGTTAACTACCCGTAACGTGGGTGCTGGCTAATGACTCACGATATCACTTGCCGGATCGCGCGACTTGGCTCCACAGAGCCCGTTCGATGCTGTCTGAAGACGTCGCGTGTTGGCCAACGAACGCGCAACCACAGCTGATCGGACTCGGTCCCGCTGCAGCGGGGGCCTGCGAACGCGTCGACAAGGTGCTCGCCCTCTTCGAGAACACAGAGGTGCGATCTGACGGCTTCTGGGTCCACCCAGCAACTCTTGCAGCTGCGTCCCATGTTATCTGGTTTCTCAGCGAGTGTGCTTGCTGTATGATCGAGAAGCTTGCGGCGCAGCTGAGTCGAGACCGTCAGTCTTTCGAGAAGGCGCGCGAAGTCACGAGCTAGTGCGTCTGCTCCGCTTCTCTTCCTCTCGCTGCTGTTCTTGGTATCTCCTCTTAACCCGCATCTCTCTGTCTGCACGCTACAACACCAGTGGTCGAGATGTGTTGAGCAGGATCGCTCCAGATATTCGGGCCCAGCTTGAGACCTTCGAGGGGTCTGCTGCCGTGAGTCGTCCTGGGTATTGATAACCTCGACGTCGGTTGCCTGTATCACGGATACGTTACAAACACCATTGCTTAACAGTTATCGAGGTTATCTTGATGATGGCCATTTTTCACAACGAAGAAAGGCAAAAAAGCGACGGTGCTTGATACGCGACCGGATGATGCAGCGAGCGAACGGCGCTGGCGGGGCTGCGCTCACGGCGCATCCACCGCCGCTTCTAGGCAGCGAGTCGCCAGACAAAATCTTGCGCTCTGAGCTCGAGCCTGTGCCTGTGCGGCTCGCGGTGCCCGGCATCCAGAACCTGGGCAACACGTGCTTCTTCAACGCGATCCTCCAGGCACTCGCAGCAGTCGAGAGCTTCCACGCGTACCTCGCAGAGGTCGTGCGGCAGGCAGACCAGCGCGCACGCCGCGTGCCGTTCACGCGAGCTCTCCGCGACTGTCTTGACGGTACGGTGCGACTGGGTGGTGGCTTCGCTCTATCTACGTAGTAACAGTGTGTGTGGACACACAGAGCTGGCGCCAACGCCCGAGCACGAGACGCGCGCGGCCGTAGTACCGAGGCGGCTGAACGCTGAGCTCGTGCACAAGTTCGAGACGTTCCGAGGCAACAAACAGCAGGTACGTCGTGTATATCCATGGCTAGTCTAAGCATAAAAACCACAGTACTAACACGCAAGCCCACACACAGGACGCGCAGGAACTGCTCCAGTTCCTCATGAACCTCGTGACTGACGAGCAGAAGCGCAGTGCAGTACGGGACGTTGGGCTCCAGGACCTCCTCCACTCGGACTTTCTCGCCAAGTCGATCAGCGACTTGCAGCACGAAGCGACGGTGCGGAACCGCAAGTGCTGGCACCCGATGCACGGCCTCCAAGTGAACCTCCTCCAGTGCGCACGGTGCAACCAGTACCGGCCCATGAGCAACCACCGCTTCCTCGACGTCTCGCTCTCGTTCGCACCCGACCACGCAGCCAAGAAGCCGGTCCGACTCGTCGACTGTCTCCGTATGTACACATCGCCAGAAGCGGTTGAAGGCGTCGAGTGTACGTACTGTAGCCTCCAGCAAGAGCTCCGGACGACACGGAGTGCGTTCGACGCCGCAAAGCGTCAGCTTGAGCGCGACAAAGCGCAGCTGGACGACGTTGCGCTGGAGATTGTGCAGCACGAGCGCAGTGAGTGGCTCCACACGCTCGAGACTGCGCTCAGTGGCGCGCACGCTGTGAACCTCGAAGACCTTGACCGGCCCGTGCCGCGTGTGCTCCACGACTGCCATAAGCGGCTCCAGTTCTCGCGCAGTCCCGACGTGTTTTGCTTCCACTTTAACCGCAAAGTGTACCACCCATGGAGTGGCCGTGCGCGCAAACTCGACACGCACGTGGCGTTTCCGTTCGAGCTCGACATGAGCGCATTCTGCGCGTACGAACAAGCCGCGAGCGAAGACAGCGTGCTCGCAGGCGGCTTCACAGCGGCGGTGGCTGCGAGCAAAGGCCGCACGATCGCTGGGAGCGTCCTACGGAACGCTGGGCGTCCACGTCCGCGTCCGAGCGACAGTCAGCGCCCAGCGACTGCGACGTTGGCGGCGATCTTCTTGCCGCGCAAGCATCCGCACGCGTACCTTCTCTACGAGCTCAAGGCGGTGGTTCTGCACCAAGGCAACGAGCGCTGCGGCCACTTTACAGCGTACCGGCGCCTCGCGAACGGCCAGTGGTTTTTCATCTCGGACGACAGTGTGCGCAGTGTGAGCCCAGACGAAGTGCTTGCGAGCTGTGCGTACATGCTCTTCTACGAGCGCAAGGACCGCTCGGCGCTCGTGCGTGGCAGCAGCACGAGCGACGACGACAGCCTCCCGGATCTGCCGCTCGAGAACCCTCTCGACCTCGTCTAACCACCCAATCACCTTTGCAACACGACCACTTTCGACGCTGTGGAAGACGAGTACCGTAAGTATTGTACCTCCGACGCGGTTCACCAACGATGTGGCTTAGAGCCTAGCACGTGTGGTTGGCGCATCGTTAGCTTTGTCTGCTAACAAGAAGCCATCAAATGGCACAACGGACACGCACACGCGCGTTCATTTTAGCCATCGGCCTCGCTCGTCTTCTCACAACATCTCATTAACCACTAGTCACTGGTGGTCCGTACTTTCGAGCTGGCGCACAGCTTGCTGCGCAGCGATGCGGCCGAACACGACGCACTCGGCGAGCGAGTTGCCGCCTAGACGGTTCGCACCATGGAGACCGCCAGCCACCTCGCCCGCAGCGTACAGTCCGTGGATCACACTGCCGTTTGCGCGCAGCACCTGCGCGTTCTCGTTCGCTCGCACTCCGCCTATTCCAAGTCGAGTGGTTAATGAAAACTCCCACAATTAATAACCACGTGTGCTCCTGACGAGGTTCACGTACCCATTGTGTAGTGTACGGCTGGCGCAACCTCCATGACGTGAATCTCGACTGGCGTGTCCACGCTCTCAATGTGCGACAGCGGGAATGGGAACGCAGACTTGCCAAAGCGGTCCACCTTGGCACCCGCTGCACTCTCTGCGTACTCGTTCAGCTCGTCCAGCAGCGCGTTCGCGTCCGTAAGGTGCAAGTACTCAGCCACTTCGCGCACCGAGTGGACGAGCGTCACAAGCCCCATGTGCTTGTAAAAGCCGAGCGAAGACTCGAGCGCCTTCGCGCCGTCAAAGAGCGCAAGGAACGCGCGCTTGCCCGGCTGCGCGAGGATCGCTTCCGAGACGCGGTCGCGCGTCGTGAGCTCATTCACGAACCGCTTGCCTTCGACGTTAAGCAGCAGTGCGCCAGAGCCGCGGATCGCTTCCGGGGCCAAGAACTTGTGCTTCGCGTCGCGATCGTTCGGGTTAACGAACCCTGTCGGGTGTAGCTGCACCTTGTCCATGTGCAGCAAGTCGGCGCCGACCTGCTGCGCGAGTGCGAGCCCTTCTCCACGCGCCCACGGACCGTTCGTCGTTGGGAATGTCTCCATACCTGGCGCGAACTTCTGCAGCAGCTCTGGACTGGCAGAGAACCCACCTAGCAGACATAGCAGCACTGAGTGGATGCCCGTATCAAGGCCACGGTATCAACAGCAGCAGCGTCGTCCGCACCTGTTGCGAGGATGACGACTGGCGCGTCGATCGTCTCGGTCTCTACACCGCCGCTCTTGTCGGTCCGAGTGATCTGCAGCCCCACGACTTTGCCGTCCTCGTAGCGCACTTTGTCGACTGCTACGCTCGTGAGCACTTCGATCGATTGGCTGCTGTCGGCACTGTCTTGGATCGTCTTTTGCAGCGCACTCACGATCGCAAAGCCCACGTTCGGCCCCTTGGCGTTCCGGTGTGTGCGTGCAGCCGAGTGGCCGCCCAGCTGCGCGAGTACTGAGAGGTCTACGCCACGCTGCTCGAGGAACGCGATTGCGTCGGGGCTCTGGTCCACGAGCGTGGCCACTGAGCGCTCGAGCGAGAGCCCACCACCCGACGCGAGCGTGTCGTCCCGGAAACGCGGAGCGTCCTGCGCGTCCAGTGCGGCGTTGATCCCTGACGACGCTTTGGCCGAGTTGCCGCCGAGCTTGGGCTCTTTCTCGAGCAGCAGCACTGCACGCGCAGGTGCGAGCGCTGCTGCTTCGAGCGCAGCCGCGAGTCCCGCGAGCCCGCCGCCTACGATCGCAATGTCGGCGCGCCGACACGCACCAGTGGCCACGTGCGCTGCCATGTTCGCAGCGTTGCGCGAGAAGAAGCGGGGGCTGATGCTGACCCAGAGGTAGCACGCAGTGCCAGTGAGGAGCAAGACGAAGAATGAGGCGACGAGACGCATCGCGAGGAGCAGGAAGACAGAATGAATGACACCCACCGACTTGCTTGCGTTCCCATGTCCAGGAAGATATTGGACTCAGTATCAGATCACGAGCGTGTCTTTGTTGGCAGCAAAACACAGCGGAACTTCAACTTACGCAGGAAGTATACGGCCATAGGATCCATGTGCGCAGGACATCCAAGGTGTACGAGAGACTATGAGTCGAAAGAATGATGCGATAGTGTATAATGACCATTAAGAAATGCCGCCTTGTACGGGCGCGGCCTCTGTTCGGTCCAGAAGCCGCAGGCGCCGCCCAAAGCAGCTAAGTACCAAGCGCGTCTGTCTCCCTAGTTCTCGCGGAGCAGTGCGCGTGCCTGGAGCCCCTTCTTAAATGCCTTGATGACACGGATCTGCGCACGCAGCCGCGCAAACCCACGAACCCACAGCTCCTGGCCGCGCTGGGACTTGACTTCGCGGATCTCGACTTCGTCCACTTCCGAGCACATGGCCATCCACGACGGCGCGTTCTTGACCGAGATCGAGCGCAGCACGAGCCCCATTGGCAGCGACAGCGAGCCAATGCCAATGCAAATGAGCCACTCGGTGAAGTCGAGCGGCTCGCACTTGAACCACTCGCCCGTGGCCTGGACAATCAGCACTTGCATCGCGACTTGGATGACCGCGACGTACATAAACACGCGGTTCTTCGCGAGGCCGGTAAAGATGTTGATCTCGTCGTGGATCTTGCGTGCGTTCAGCTCGTTAAAGAGCGTCAGCATCACGAACGTGTTGAACACGAGTGTCAAGTGCTTCGTCGGGTCGTCTTCAATCTCGTCTGGGAGGTCTTTCTTGAACCCCTTGCGCACGTTAAAGATCTTGTGGCCTTGGAACGTCATGACGAGCAGAATGACGAGCTGGAACATTGATTGGCCGAAAATGTGCTTCGACATCTTCTTGGAAATCAGCGGCTGTGTCTTTGGGTACGGCTTGCGCTCAAGCAGCTGCGGCGTTGGCTCTTCTGTCGCCAGTGCGAGCGACGCAAACGAGTCCATAATGAGGTTCACCCAGAGCATCTGGACCGCCGAGAGCGGCGACTGCTCGACTGTCACAGCGCCGACAATCGCGAGCGAGATCGCGACAACGTTCACTGTGAGCTGGAACTGGAGGAACTTGGAGATCGAGTCGTACACGTTGCGGCCCCACTTGATCGCGTTCACAATCGAGTTGAAGTTGTCGTCCATGAGGATGATGTCCGACGCGTCCTTCGCGACCGACGTGCCGCTAATGCCCATGGCAAAGCCCACGTTCGCTTTCTTGAGCGCTGGTGCGTCGTTCGTTCCGTCGCCTGTGACGGCCACAACTTGCGGACCGTGTGGCATGAGCGTCGACTGCATCAAGCCCGTCACAAGCGTGTACTTGTCGGTCGGCGACGAGCGCGCGAGCACACGCAGCATCGGCCAGATCTTGTCAAACTCCGACTGGATAATGTTGCCGCTTGCATCGAGCACGCGCGTGCGGAACTCGGACCCTTCCATGACAAGACTGCCGTCGTTCGGCGTGATGATTCCGCACTTGCCAGCGATCGACCGCGCCGTCGTAATGTTGTCGCCTGTGACCATGCGCACTGTGATGCCTGCACGCGCACAGAGCGTGATGGCGTGCGGGACTTCGGGTCGCACGGGGTCTTCAATGCCCACGATCGCCAAGCACGTGAGGTTCTTCTCAATGTCTTCGTCTGCCCAGTTGTTGATCTCCTCGGACGGTGCGTCAATGTCGCGGTACGAGAGACAGAGCGTGCGGTAGCCCTGCGACGCGTACTTCTCAATCACATCGCGGCCAATTTGCTCCTTGCGCTGGTTGTTCAGCGCCGACTTGCTCCCGTCCACGTGCTGCACGTCCTCGCACAGGCCGAGCACGACTTCGGTTGCGCCTTTCGTGTAGATACGCGACGTTGTCGGCGAGAGCCGGACGACGACTGACATGCGCTTCTTCGCACTGCTGAACGTGAGCATGTGGCCGACTTCGGTCGTCTCGCGGATCTCCGGGTACTCAACGCCACCGTCCCGGACAAACTGGAGGAGCGCACACTCGGTCTTGTTGCCTGTGTGCTCTGGCTGACCACCTGGGACCTTAGGCGGCAGAATCTCAGCAGTCGAGTTCACAGCGATGCCGTTACAGAGCGCGTCTTTCGTTGCTGACGACATCGCGCCAATCGCAGTCGGTGCGTCGCTAAACTCCTGGTCGCCGACCCAGATCTGCATCACGGTCATCCGGTTCGTTGTGAGCGTCCCGGTCTTGTCCGAGCACACAGTCGTCGCGCTGCCCATGGTCTCACACGCGTCAAGGTGGCGCACGAGGTTGTTGTCCGACAGCATCTTCTTCACCGAGTACGCGAGCGCAATCGTGACGGCGAGTGGGAGCCCTTCTGGGATCGCCACCACGAGCACGGTGATCGCGACAATGAAGAAACCGAGGTAGTCGTCGACGTACTTGCTCTCCCACTCCTTCTTGTCGTCGCCGGTGAACGTGCGGATCGAAAACTTGATGCACAAGACCACAAACACGAGCACAGCTGCGATTGTGCCGAGCTTGCCAATGAGGATCGTGAGGTTGTAGAGCTTGCCTTCGAGCGGCGACTGGGCCTCGTCGTCCTCCTCGTCGTCGTCGTCGTCGTTGCTTTTCGCTGCGTTCTGCTTGGGCGTCTCCATCTCTGCGTACCCGCCTTCTTCGAGCGTCGCTGGCGCGTCAACATCGACGACAGTCGCTGCCGCCGCAGACTTCGACTTCTTCTTGCCGTTGATCAGCGTCTTGATGATACCGGCTTGCGAGTGCTCACCGACACACACAACCAACATCTTCCCGAGCCCTTCCATGACTTTCGTGCCTGAGAGCAGGAACGGTCGCTCGGCATTCTTCGTGAGCAAGTCCGACTCGCCCGTCATGGCCGACTCGTCAAGCTTGAGCTCCTTCTCGTCAAAGACAATGCCGTCGGCAGGGATGATGTCGCCCAAGTCGACGCGCACAATGTCGCCGACCGTGAGGCTGAACTTGCTCACTTCAGCTGGGACGCCGTTGCGAATCACTTTGATCTTCTCGTCTTCTTTGATCGCGTTCAAGCTCTGGAACTGACGCTCTTTCTGAAAGTCGTTCGTAGCGGTGACGATCGTCACGACCAGCACTGCAAAAATGATACATGCGCCTTCGATCCAGCCCGTAGACTTGTGCTCGCCAATCGTCGACTCGAGCACGATCGAAATGACACCCGCGATCGTCAGCACAATCATTGTAATGTCTTGGAACGCGTCCCACATGAGCTCAAAGAACGACTTGGCACGCGGCGGCGCCACATAGTTCTTCCCGAACGCTGCTTCGCGTGCAGCGAGGTCGTCTTTGTTGTCGTTGTCGAGGCCCTGGCGCAGGTTCACGTTCAGCGCCGCGGCGATGCCTTCGAGGCCGCCGAGCGCAAGCACTTGCTCGTGCGCCTTCTCGTGTGGCGTCTCGACGAGGCGGATGAGGTCGCCTGTGACCAGTTTGAACGCCATCAGTCTCTCGCTCGCTCTCTGTTGTCCAAGTGTGCGTGCGTGCACTGGGAGAAGGAGAAGCTTGGCGGGGTAGCGGTGGCTGGGTGAAGGCGAATTGCTAAGTGAGGAGCGAGAGGGAAGCAAACGTCTTCGTCGACTAAGTCGGTTGTGCGAGCGGCAAACTGGCTGCCAATAACAAAAAAACGAGCGTGAAGAAAAGAAGAGGAGAGCGAGTGGTTTTGACAGGGGATTTGTATGGTCGTGGGCGTGGTGGGCGTGGAACGCCACTCGCGCGGCAGGGCGATATCATGGTTAGTCGAATGCTCACGCTCGGAGTGTCGGGCTGACGGACAGCGAGACTGAGGTCCCAGAATCAAGAATCGGGCGAGTCATTCCTCCTGGTCGTCTGATGTGGTGTGGTCCCTCATGTCGCTGATCCGAGCGCTTTTGACAGGGCTACGAAGAACAAGAGGCTGTCGACACCCGCAGCTCTATCGAGTTGGCGGGCGGATTTTCTGTCGTGTCATCGCGAGATGCATTGCAAGAGGTTTTACAAGTGAGGTGATTCATCTCCATCTGGCTTTTCTGTGCCAATTGCCTTTCTTTGCTAACCTGCACATAAAAGAGAGGCCAAAGTCGACAGATTCGAATCATCTCTCGATTTAGTCACTACAGAATTGTGCCTTTTCCATTCGTCAGCCTGTTCGACAACTTTTCGAAAGTTGTGTGTGAAAGATTCGACTAACTTGCTTGACGCGTTCGCCAGCTGCCACCGTCTCCATCCAATTCATTCGTTCTTGCTTGACGCGCTCGTCCGCTCTCTCTTTTGCATGCCGCGATTTGCGACGAAACCTTATTGCGAGCGAATCTTCAGTGCTTGAATGCTCAGAAGGAGAGCTCATGCGAGCTGGCGACTTACTGTACCAAAACCAGCGAGTAGGAAGGCCATGATGAAAGCGATGGAGGTGCTGCTGTGCTGTGCTGCAGCTATGGGTGATGCTTCTGCTGGCCATCGCTGCACTGCAAAATGGATCTTTCGCGTTTTCTTGCTTGTGTCACTTGGTGCATATGGCGAGCTGCGAGAGGACTCACTTGGGATCCGGATGCGAGGCCAGGAACAATCCAGAGATGGACGCACCTCATGTCGGCATCATCTCGCTCGCGTGGCTTACCGCGTGCTTTAGTCGATTCGCCGCAATGGTGACGCTGACAATGTCGCTTGATTTTGAACGAAGAGAGCGAGCGCACTTTGGATCTCAGGAGATCCACACTTGTTGAGTGTGACTCTGGCTCTGCGTTCACCGGAGCTTGTTGACTCGCAGATGACAGCGGTGGTCCGTGGTGGGCTGTGGCGCTGCTCGAGAGTGGATTCTTGTTCGCTCATGTTTCTCTCGCGGCGAGATGAGCTATCGACTGGACGTGGTTAGTCGCGGCAGACGCGCAGCGCTATAAACGCAGAGCGAGCTAACTCACGCTGCCGTGGCTGGGAAGCCTCGGAACCAACGATGGTGTTCACGCAACAGCGGATCCTCGCTTGTGTGGTGCGTCCCTTTACATGACGCTAGAGAGGCCCACTCGACCAGGCAAAATTGCTGTCGCCGTCACGAGGGAACCTGAAGCACCTCCGCTGGCTATCCTGCTGCATGCGCTTTCAAACCGGAGCAAGCTGGACAATGACTCAAGACGGCACCAGCTTTGCTGAGCTGCAATTTCATACTACAATGAACTTCAATTGAGCGTACGAGGCCTCCAGTAGGAAGAAGGCAAGTTGTTCGCACAGTCCAGAAGCAGTGGATTTACCACACAGACACAGTCGCCTCCGAAGGTGCTGCATCCGCAGCTGAACAGTGATGGAAAGGCGGGTAAAGCGGGCTCAGTATCTGTACGTTTCATTGCAACCAGATCACACGACTCCAGAGCTGTAAATTCTAAATCTAGATGCATCAGATCCCATTTTCAGTTTGACATCTGACGCGTTCAAATCCGCCAGATCTGCACAACATGAGCGGCGTGAAGCGCGAGCGCACGCCGAGCACCTCCGAGCTGCCTGCGGAAAAGCAGCCGCGCGTCGCAGCCATCGAAGGCGCGTTCGTCGGTGCGTCTTTGCCTGTGTCGCCTACAGAGGCGGCGGGAATCCTCCCGCGTGCATCGCGCACGCCCAGTCCCGCACCAGATGCATCGCTTCTTCCAGCTCCAGAGAGCCCATTGGCTGCAGCGCGCGAGCGCCTGGCGAGCGCCAGTGACGCCCATGTGCAGGCTCGGCTGCTGCAAGAGCTCAGTCGAGCAGCAGCAGCGCCTGGCGCGCGCACGAACGCCGCGATCGACTTTCTCTTCTCGTTCCTGCAATCGAGCCAAGGAGACGGCGCCGACGGCAGCAGCAGTGTGCGCGCTGGCGGTGGCCCTGTCGTCGTTGGCGCCATCGTGCGCGGACTCCGTGAGCTCCTGCGCGTAAAATCAGCAGTCGTAGAGCCCATGATCCAAGTCGACGCTATGGGCGAGCAGCTCATGGCGTGCGTGAGTGTAGCCGAGGACTTTAAACTGCGCCAAGACATGCTCCAGATCGTCGTCGACTGCCTCATGCTCACACGCGCGTTCGCACAGGTCGAGCAGCTGCTCTACACGTGCGTGCGTGACCACGACGCAGCGATGCAGGCGATCTGTGTGCGAGGGTACGTGCGGCTCCTCGACGCCGGCCACCGCTTGGCGACGGCGCCGACTGCGCTCTTTGACCTCGTCGCTGCATTGCTGCTCCACGGCGCCGACGACGACCGCGTGAAGCTCTGGTCTCTGCGGCTGCTGGCCGCGCTCAGTGACGCCTACCCACTGCTCGAGTCGGTGTCGTCGGGCTTCCCAAGCGCGGACCCGAGTCGTCCTGCTGGTAAGTCGGGCTCTTCGTCGTCTTCGCTCCGTGACAAGGCGTTCTTTGTGCTCTGCATGGCAGCGAGCGGCGCGTCTGCGAGCGTCCGCAAGGAGATTGCGCTGTCGCTGCGCGCGTTTCGGGCCGCGACTGCGCACGTCGTAGAGCACGCGCTCCAGAAGACGCAGGTGAGCGAAGAGCCGGAGGACGCGACGGACGCGAACACGGTCCTCATGCTCTCGAGTGGCGTCCTACTGGATCTCTTGGAGGACAAGGCGACCGAGGTGCGGGCAAGCGAGCGAGAGAGAGTGTGTGTGATGGGTGGGGTAAGGAAGGCGTCTGAACGTGGTTGCGGACGTGCAGGTGTCGTTGGAAGCGTCCAAGAGCATGGCGTTCCTGGCCACTGCCGGGACGTGGAGCGAAGTGACGCTGGACCGTGTGATCGCAGCGCACGTGGACCTGCTCCCAGGCTCAGCAGCCACGTCGACGACGCGGTTCCTCACGCTCACGGAGACGCTGGAGCAGCTGCTCGTGCTGCGGACGAAGCAGTTTAGAGCCGATTTTTCACTCACGAGCGAAGAGGTGCGTGCGACGCAGACGGGAGAGAGGAGCGGGAGGGGTCCCAACGCGACTGACGTGTGCGAATGGACGCTCGTGTGCTCGTGTGTCTGTGCCTACTCTCTCGCAGATGAACTACATTGTACGCGACAGAGCTGCGCTCGCAGAGCCAAAGCTGATGCTGTCAATCCTGCGAGTGCTCGTCCGCTGCGATACGTCGACTGCGTGGATGGTCCAGCGGATTGTCGAGTTCGCACTCCTGTCAGCAGAGACTGTCGACAAGAGCTCGGCAGCGGTGGCAACGACACGAGCCGAGAGCGACGACAGCTCGCGCCGACTTGTGGCGCTCGCGAACGAGATCCACCGCAAGTGCGGTGCTGCGATTCGCCAGGACGTGTCGCTACTGGACGCGCTGCACCTTGCAAGCGGTGCGAAAGCTGAGCTTGCGTCCGTACTGCTCAACGGCAGCAGTAGTGCTACACGCCAGAGTGAGGCTCCGGCTGGATCGCGGTCGGTGAGCGCACTGTTCCGGCTCGCTCCGGCGCGTCCGCAGTCTGCAGGGACAGCAGCTCCGGCGCTCTTACGATTCGCGGCCGAGTACGAGCGCCTGTGGGAAGCGCCGGCAGCAGATCAGGTCGCCTCGGGACTCAAGGCGGTGCAGCGGCTGCGCGCAGCCGCGGGTGGAGCGAGCGAAGCGGCTGGTTGGCGGCTCCTCGAGCTCGTGCTCCAGCTCAAGCAGGAGGCGACGGATCTTTCCGAGCCAGTCGTACGTGAGAGCTCCTCACCTGTGGCGGCCAGCAGCACACCCGTCAGTGAAGAATCGCTTCGCTCGAGTGCGCACTTGTTGCCGCCGTCCATCGCTAGTGGTTGCGACGAGATCGTCGAGCTGGCGAGCGCGTTGTACGTCAAGGAGAGCCAGCTGAGCTACAGTGCGCGAGCTGATCTGCTACAGGTACGAGCGAGCGCATGGCCCTGTACGAGTTGCGTTCACTAGCTCTCTCTCGAGTCGTCTCTGAGCGTTATTCTGTGCGTGCCGTTGTGTCAAACCAGCTCGTGCTCTTGGCGCGTGTCGGGCTGAGTATCCGTCACGTCCAGGGCAACAACAGCGACGACGAGCGGGAGGCAGCCATGCTCCAGTACCTGGCTGGTGAAGCCGCAAAGCTCGCGTTCTTGCACGAGCCGAGAGCGGCAACTGCCACGTGGCTGGACACGGTTGCTCTATGTGCCACACGCTCGCTGAACGATCTGATGCGCTGCTTTGCAAGTGCGCTCCAGCGTGCGTGGCCTGTAGCGCTTGTGCGCACGCTGTCGCGGCTTCAGATGTACCTGTCGCGTGCGACAAGTGCGGTCATCGTGGAACCCGCTGCGACCTGGAAAGAGCCGCGTGAGGTCGTCGCGCTCTGGCCGTTCACCGTGCGCGCGCGGAGCGTTGTGGAGCATGCAGGTGACCTCTCGCGCCTCGTTGTCAAGGTGCGTGCGTGGGTGTGGAGGGGGTACTGAAGGCTCTCGGCTCGAAAAGCGGCGGCTCACGACCCACTCGACTGTTTGTCTGGTGTGTCCGACTGTGGGACTGTGGGAATGACTGCGGGACTACAGAGTGTGTTGCCGAACGGAGACGTAACGCACACCCGCGTGCCAGTGGACCGGATCACGATCAAGTCGGCCACGCAGTGCGTCATTGACCACGCCATCACGCTGACAGTGCCGCCGTTCTCGGACCCAACCAGCCTCTCGGTCGCGGTCTGCGTTGAGCACCCAGCGCTTCCTGGCGCTGTCGTGAATGTGCGTCTGTCGACACTGTGTTCGTGCTTGTATGGGTGTGGAATGTTAATCACTCACATGTGACGTGTGTGCAGCTGAGTGACGACAAGAGCGATGTGATGGCGCCAGTAGTCGCGTACACAGCGATCTCGGACGCTGTGCGTGTGCGGATCGTCCACCGACCGAACGCGTCAATTCGCCGTGGATGACACGTGAGTCGACGACAAAAGCTGGGCCCACACACCTCCACAATTCATCCGAGGTGGTGGCGAATCACCACACCCCTCTTTAGTGACCACAGTCGCTCTCTTTTTCTCATTTCATTGAAATCGGGTGCCTCCTGGCGCATTGTCGTCTATCTATCGGCCAAGCGCTACAAAGAGCCTCCGTCTCTCGAGAGCGTAGTGGCAAGGGGAAAGAACCAAGTGGAGGAGCCTCACTCCCTCCCTCACTGCTGCTTTGCGCCTTTCACGACGCCCACTTGCGCCGGACGGATGCAGCGCGAGTTGAGCAAGTACCCAATCTTCATGAGCTGTCCGACCGAGCCGGGCTCTTTCGACGCGTCCTCGTACTCGAAAAGCGCGTCGTGCACGTTTGGGTCAAACTTGTCGCCCACGGCGCCCACTTGGTTAATGTTGAACTCGCGGAAGACTTTTTGGAGCTGCGCGTCCGTCATCACGACGCCTTCGTGCAGCGTCTTGATCGCTGGAAGCGTGTGGTCCGGGTGCAGCTCCTCGATCGTGATGCTCTCGTGCGCGCGCTTCAAATTGTCCGACACGTCCAGCAGGCTCTTGGCAAACTTTGAGATCGCAAACTCGCGCGCATTCGTTACGTCAACGCGCGAGATGCGGCGGACGTTCTCGGCGTCGGCGAGCGCACGCAGTAGCCGGTCGTTCAGCTCTGCGTTCTTCGCCTTGAGCTCCTCCACTTCCTTTGCGAGTGGGTCTGCGCTGCTCGACGCGGCCGCCTCTGCACCAGCAACACCAGTCGCGTCAGCCGCGTCGGCGTCTGCGCTCGTGGCAGCTTCTGCGGGCTTCTCGCCGTTCAGACGCGCGGACGAGCAACTCACGAAGCGCAGCGTCTGCTGCGTCTGCGAGCCAGAGAGGCACAGGGAGTGGGTCACAGCGCGGCGAAGCATGGCTGGCGACTAGCGACGAGAGAGGAAGGCAGCAACGAGTGCGACAGCAGTTGTGGGCGGGCACGGGCAAGAATGATGGATGTGATGCGGTTGAGCTTGTGCAAAACGGGTGGGAGCTGCCAGCCGTAAAAACGTGCGTAAAAACGCTTTTGACAAGTTACCTTTGTTTATATCGCTACCATATTTGCAAACCCAGTCGCGTTCAGCACAACGCACACACACGCCGCCACCGTCCTTCGAGCCACGCGAGTGCCAACCTCGCACTTGAGACCCCGTTATGGCAGCACAGAAGCGACGCGCCGTGAGCAAGAAGACTGCGGCCGCCGCCGCCACCGCGGTCGCGCAGCCCGAGGCGCTGCAGCAGGAGGTAATGCGCCACTTCGCCAAGACCGTGTACTTTAACGACATTTGGAAGTCGTTCTTGAGCAAGCTCGCGGGGCTCGTCGCGCTGCTCTCCATCGTGACGCTGCAGAAAATGCGTGACAGCGACGCTGGCCTGGGCTTCGTGGCGCTCTTCGAGGTCGTCTCAGTCGTGCTCGCACTCGCGACTGTGATTTTCCTGCACCGTTTCTTCGCGGCGCTCTTCGTGTTCAAGCTCTGCTTCGTGCTCTCGCTGCTGCAGCTCGTTTGGTGGGGCTCCACGGTCTACACGCGCTTTGCAGAGCAGGACCCGAAGATCGGCGACCTCGAGCTCGACCAGTTCCCGTTCGGCACGCTCTACTTCTTCGTCTGTTGGGCGTCCGACCGGTTCATGCTGCGCTCGGCGGAGGACGCGCGGCAGACCGCAGAGGAGGTGCAAGAGGTCGTTGCCAAGGTCAAGTAGATAGAAGATGTCATGTCTCGGTCGACAAAGAGGTGGCACCCGATGCTTCCCTCGAATACAAGGAAGGTGGACTTTCATTTATCTTAGTGACGAATATCAGGGAGCACGTTTTTCCCCCAAATCAAAAGCGCACAATTGCAATCGCACTCGGGACAATGGCGTTGTTCCGCAACCAACCCAAGTGGGCCGACGTGCCCAGGATCCCGCAGGACGACGGCCCCGACCCGATCGTGACCATTGCGTACTCCGAGTCGTGTGCGTCTCTCTCTCTCTCGCTGTGGTGCGCTCTCCACCCTGTGCGTTTACTTACTCCAGGATCTAACACGCCGGCTCGAAGTCACGGATGTCATGGATCTTTTCCGCGGCGTGCTCCGTCTCGGTGAGTACAGCGAGCGCACGCTCGACCTCACACTCGACGTGATCGACGAGAACCCAGCGAACTACACAGCGTGGGCGTTTCGCCGCCGTGCGCTCGAAGCGCTCAACGCGAACCTCTACGACGAGCTCGCGTACACGGAGCGCATGGCGATCGCGCACCCCAAGAACTACCAGATCTGGCACCACCGGCGCGAGATCTGCACGCTGCTGCAGGATGGGAGCGCAGAGAAAGCGTTCTCGGCCAAAGCGCTAGCAGGCGACGCGAAGAACTACCACGCGTGGGCCCACCGGCAGTGGGCATTACGCACGTTCGACCTCTGGGACGGCGAGCTCGCGTTCGTCGACGACCTGCTCCGCGATGACGTGCGCAACAACTCGGCGTGGAACCAGCGCTGGTTCGTGCTCTCGCACACGACTGCGCTGACAGCCGACGACCGCGAGCGCGAGCTCGCGTACGCGCTCGAGAAAGCGGCCACCACAGTGCACAACGAGTCACCGTGGAATTACATTCGCGCGCTCGTCCGCGGCCACGAAGCGCAGTTCGCGGCCGCTCTCAAGCGCGAGCTACTCGCGCTGCTCGACGCGCACCCAGACTGCGTCTTTGTCGCAGCACTCCTCGTCGATTTGTATGCTACGGAGCAGACGAGCGACGCGATCGCAGCAGCGCACGAGGTGCGGTCGCCACTGGGAATGGAAGGGGGAGTTGGCGGTCGCTTACTGAGCCTGTATGTGGATGTGGATGTGCAGCTCACGGACAAGCTCATGAACGAGACGGATCGCGTGCGCAAAGCGTACTGGCGCTTCCGGAAGGACGCTCTCCAGGTCGCTGCGTGAGCAGAGAGCGCAGACGCGACAGCTTCCGAGTGGTTTGCTCACCCTCACCAGCAGCAGCAGCGACCCCCGCAACAAGACACACGAACGCATTGATCAGTTGCTCTGGAGGTGGAGGTGGGCACCACTCCTCGCCTCCTCTCTCCTGTCTCTCTCGTCTGCTCTTCTTTGCACTGGGGTGGAGCTGGTAGTCGGTACTGGGTCTGCTGGACGCGAGTCGCTGCTTGATTGGCGACTGCACATCCGCTCTTCTACACGTTCGCAGGGAAGTTGCTCACGGCCGCCATCTCCTCGAGCTTCGTACCGCTCACCGTAAAGTCCAGTTTGATGCGCATGAGCACCGGTTTCTGCCACCCACACACACACACACGTGACCGTCACGAGAGGAGGCCAGGACGCACCATCGACACTACCGACACTACTACCGACGCACCTCGCCGTGCATCGAGTTCTGGATCTTCACGAGCTGCGTCACAGCGCCGCTGCCATGCGGAGGCACCACGTCGCCACTCGCTGGTTCCATCTTGAGCTTAATGTACTTGGGAAACGCTGCGAGGAAGAGGAAGTTCTCGACTGAGACCGTCGACGCGTTGCGCACTGTCGCAGCGATGAACGTCACCGATGGATCGTCCTTGTTCGGCTTCGTAATCTCCAGGTCCACCGACAGTCCGTTCTTGTCGTACGCGCGGATCGTCGGGTTCGCTGGAGGCGCCGGTTTGGCCGCGGCTGTCGGCGCGCCAAAGTCCATCAAGCCAAGCAGGTCGCTCGCAGCAGAAGACGACGACGATGACGACGGTGTGGCTGCTGTCGCCATAGCCAGTCCGAACGGCGCAGCAGGCGGTGCTGCCGGCGACGGACCAGTCGAGAAGAGGTCGGCGAGCAAGTCGACCGCAGCCGGCGCTGGTGTCGCGGTGGCTGTCGGTGGCGCCGCTGAGCTGTTACTCGACGCGCCACCCCCAAATATGTCGTCCAGGTCCAGCAAGTTCGGCGTCGCGGCTGTGCTCTGCGTTGGGAGCGTCGACGACGAGCTCGAACGCACCGCGTACGCGTCGTCTCGGCCCAGCAGCTCGACGTTGTTGTCACTGGTGTCGCTGGGGTTGGCGATGGCAGTGTTGCTGCTAAAGCCCGACGCCGACCGCGTGCGGTTCTGGCGGTTGCGCAGCTTCGTCACGTCGATTGCCGGCATGTTCGCGAGTACGTCTGGACGCAGCGCCGCCCACTGTGGCTTGCCGAGTGTCGTGTACTCGGTGGCGCGCTGCTGCAGGTCGAGCACGACCGACGACTTGAACGACGCAATCAAGAGCGCGAGCTTCTGCACCTCGCTCGGGTGCTGGAACCGCGTCGTGAGCTTCACCATTGCGTTCAGCGCGTACGCTTTCGTCATGTCGGTCGCGTGGTGGTGGCGCAGCACTTTCTTAAACAGGTCGACGACTGCGCTCTCGTCCACGCGCGTCTTGTCGCTCAGCGCCTCCTCGGTCGCTGGCGGGTCGAGCAGGAGAGCGCGACCATACTCGCCAATGCACCACAGGCCCACGTGCACGAGCGAGAGCTGCGAGATGTCGTCGTGGAGCGCGGAGAAGAGCTTGTGTACCACGTACGCGTGCAGCTCAGGGTTGCGCTGAATCAACAAGATCAACGAGCTCGATATTCTCTCGTCCGAGAGGCTCGCGCCGGCGATCGACAGCATCGTGATCAGCGTGTCAATGTGCCACCGGTTGGACGGGGCGTACCGGTCCACCGCATCTGCGCACCACATCACATCGCACAGAGTACAGAGGGCCTCGCATGAGCTTTTTGACAAAAGAAACGCTTCCTCACCCCTCAGTCAGCTCAGCTCTCTCGGTCTGGCGGCGTACCAGCAATCCGCGAGCACAGGCCCGGCTTCTGCTCGGCTGGCGCCACCACAAGGTAGTTGAGCATCTCGCGAGCAAGCTGCAAACGACCCATCCCCACCCCAGTTAGTCAGTCAGTCCGTCTCGTGTGCGTTCGCTTGCTGGTTCGCCTATCGAACCAAGCCTCTCTCTCTTACGCAGCACAGTGTCCCACTCATACATCCACACACACGCACCGACTGGATGTTGGACTCGTTCACGAGCGCGTAGATGAGCTCAAGTGCACGCTGGCGGATCGACGTGTCTGGGTCCTTGAGGCAGTCGACAATCGTGTTCGTGTGGCGCTGCACTGCCGCCGCGTCGTCCACGACGACCTTCGACAGCGTGTTGAGTGCGACGTACCGAATGTTGTTGTCGCGGTTGAGCAAGAAGCGGCCGAGAATGTTGATCGCGAGCACTTTGAGTCCGCTGTCGCTCTCGATCGCCATGATCGTGTTCACACACTCGTACAAGATCGCATTGCCCGCAGTCTTGGCGGTCTCCGTGTTCGTCGCAACTTGCGCGAGCACGTCGTTCATCGCTTCGCTCGCGTCGTCGTTGCTCCGGCCGAGGATGCGCAGGAGACTCAAGATCGCGACCTGTAAGAATGGGTCGGCGATGCCGCTCACGTCGTACTCGGACGAGTAGCCCATCGAGAGGAGGTTCCGGAGCTCGCGCACAAGTGTCGGGACGAGGTCAGTAAAGTACTTGCGGTTCCCGTCGTCGAGGAGGAGGATCTCGGTGATGAGCTGGACGCCGCAGAGCAGCACGCCGTGGTTTTTGCTACGCAAGAGTGCGTGGATCGAGTCGGTAAAGTCTTCGACAAGCTCCGGGACCTGGCGGAAGACGCGGATCGACGCGAGCGCGGCTTTCTTGCGCAAGTACTCGTTCTCGCCACGCAAGTGACGGTCAATGTCCATCACGAGGTCGCGCGCCATGTCTGGCGACGCAATGTTGCCGACTGCTGTGAGCGACAGCGCGACGATAAAGTGGTTTGCGTTCGTCAAATCCCTGGCACACGTGCGAACAATAGTGGCATCAGTCAAAAACCCAAAAACCCAAAAACCCAAAAAACAAGTGACGGTGCCGGGTGGTGTTGTGGTGTCTTCGCACAGACTGGACACCCGGACGTACATCTTCATCGAGTTGGTCACGAGCGTCAGTACATCCTCTTGGTCCGTCAAGAGCAAGATGAGTCCCTACACACGAGCCAGGCACGGGTTAGTTAGTATGCAGTCACGGTCGCATTCCTCCACGTCCATATAGACACCATCGCACGCACCAAGTACCCCATCCGCTTCTCGCTAAAGAGTGGGCTCGCAATGAGCTTCACGCACTCCATCTGCCCAAAGTGCGACGGGTACCCGAGCATGTGGATGAAGAGCAGCTTCGCCACGTTCCGGTAGCAGTGCTGCTTGTCGTGCTCTTTGAACGCTGTGCGGATGAGCGCGCTCTCTTTCGCGATCACGGCGCGCTCTTCAGCTGCGGTTTTGCACGCACGCACACTGCGGATAAGATCCCGCAGCTTCTGGCTCATGGTGCGCAGGCGTATTGGGAGGGGG
>JAASFJ010000066.1:0-48852 GCA_023333755.1 Globisporangium uncinulatum | reverse complement strand
TTCCGCGTGCAGAGCTCAGCAGTCAGCAGATTGAATTGCAAACCTTGGACATAACATAGTTCGCTTAATCTACAGTAGTACTCGTACGTAGCAGTACGGTAGTTCTTTGAATTGGTGGAAACGAACTTAATTCGCTTCGCTCATCACAGAAGCTTATGTTGCTGTGTCGCTCAGAACTTCGGTCGTCTTGTGTTGCGCAACACAAACTTCGACGATCTTTGGCGATCTTCTCGCAGTGATTGGCCAGTTTTGAAAAACAAATTCAGGAAAGGTTTCAAAAAAGGTGTCGCGATCTTCTATCGCGACACCTTTTCGGAGGATACACACACGCAAACTCGCTTCCTCCGGGCACCAAGCAGCTCACGAACTCGCCCATAGCGGCCGCACACCTCGCCGCCAGCTGCGCTCAAGCGCAAGCCGAGTGCCCCCACGACGAAGAAGATGCGCGTGTCGTATCACGCACACGAACGAGCGGTTCCACAACGACTAGCGCCACAGCACGCCGCGCTACCACACTCACTCCCGTCAAAGCGGTTCGCTGGGCCAATGACGCGATGACAAGGACGAGTGAGATCGAAGAAGGCGCGGCGTCACAACCCGCGCCGAATCAAAGCCACATTGCAACGCAAGAGCTCCACGACTTTGTACAACAACGAAAGAGCGTCGCGCATTTTGTGCGCGATGCTATCGCAAGCGCCGTCGACAAACAAAAGGCGTCCGCAGACAAGCGCTGGCGCAAAAACTTTGACAAGTTCGAGGTTGGCGACAAGGTATTACTTTCAAGCATCAACATTCAAGCTGCGTCTGTGACGAACCTCGGCGCGAACAAGCTCGCGCCACGTTTTATCGGACCTTTTACCGTACTTAAGGTCAAAGGCGACGCATACACTCTCGACGTGCCATCCACTATGCGACTGCACCCGACGTTCTACGTCGGGCGCCACAAACGCTACTTCCCGGTTGTTGTCCCGGCGCAACAAGACGAGCCGCTCTAGCATGGCGTGGCCTAGCATGGCAGACACGAGGCCGGACGAGTTGGCTCGGAGGGCGCTGCCGAGCGCGCAGCGCCACATTCTCAACACGCAGAGCTGAGTTCGACTGCTCCAAGCGGCCAAGGCGCTCCTCCAATGCGGCGAGCGCCGCCGCGTTCTCGTCCACAGCCCCAAGCGCATCATCAGCACGATCGCGCGCACGATCAGCCTCGAAGTCGACCCAGTCAAGACGCGTCCCATGGCTCTGGTCAGTCGGTCGAACGCGTCGGCCATCAGCTGCAGCAGACGCCGGCCGAGTCACTTCCGGCGCCGTCGAGCGCGTTCCGACATGATGCGCCTCCACCGTTTGTGGATAGCGCGGGTAACCCGCGCTGGATTTTTCAACGTATCCTTGAGCACCGCGATCCGGCTGCCAGAACTCGTCGCGGCGATCACAGTCGCGACCAAGTGGTTCGCGTTCCGGATTCCAGGCAGTATCGCGTCTGATGGCTCGGTTAAGCTCCCACTGATGATACGTGGGAGTCGCGTAGTCGTCTGCTCGCCGACGTTCCGGACTTTGTCGCGGAGTACGAGCTTGGTCTCGCCGCGAGCGCGAACACGGCCTCGACTGTACAAAGCCGCCGCGACGTCGCGTGCTATACGGCGACTCTGAGCGAACTCGAACGCGATCTTCCACGAGACGGCGAGTGTCTCGGCGTCGACCAACCTGGCGATTCTGAACGCGCACTCGCTCTCGCGCGGTCACCACGACGACTGCGCGCCCTTTCGTGAAGCGTCCGTTCGTAGCGCCCGATCCACACGCGCTCCTGTTTGTCGATCGGCGCCTCGACGAGCATCGCCGCCCGTGCTGCCGCAGTCGGCCGCTGCAAGTCATAGTAGCGACAGGAGTCGCAGCCGACTCGGTAGTGGACGAAGCAGGACGGTCTGTCGCGGTTCCACGACAACTCTCACAGCTTCTCGCGCAGCTCCGACTCGCTGTGATGCGATCGGTCCTCCTCACGCGCCACGATCAGGTCCGCGAACCACGGTTCGGTGTTCCAAAGCCGAACGAACATGCTCCACGACGCCGCAAGCGAAGTAGCGGTCACGGCGACCGTCGCTGTGACGGGTTCGCCGCGCGTTCGTCTCCACCGACGCCAAAGCTCCGCCATCTCCGCGTCGCTGCGGGCGTTCTGCAACCCGCTGCAGTCGTACAGGTCCCATTCGTGGGTTGCCTCCGCGAACGTACGTCTGTCGCGGGCGAGAGTCGTCGCCGCGAGTGGAGTGGCCTGCTGCTGTTGCTGCTGCTGTCCGCGGTTCATCGCCGACTCGCTTGTGCCGTTGGCTGTCGACGTTCGAGAAGCTGCTGCTCGCGTCGCACACGCGATCGTGCTCCTGCTTTTTGACTCGACCTTTTCGAGCCTCTTTCTGCTTTTTCCTGCTTTTCTGCAGTATTGAATTTTCACGAGTTAGTGCGCACCCCAGGGTACGCGCCATTTTGAGTGGGGGTGGTGTAACGGGGTCACCGTACACACCCAAGTAGGTACGTTCCTTGTTTCAACTAGGTGCGTCCCTATTCGGACACCTCTACGATTTCCTGCCGTATTTAGTCGGAAATCCTCCCATTGGCTGAAGGAATGGCCCTTATAGCCAATTAGAAGGATCCCTCTTATGGGTGGCTCCGATTAGCCTTAGAATCCCCTGATTTCATCACTAGTTTAAAAACCAAAACACAATAAAAGACCAGAGTTAAAACTACCCGCTTTAGCACAGACTCGGTCGTCTGAGCTCCTGCTACCTCACGCGCACGTGTAAGCTAACGCCACGGAGCTCCGCTCCGTGACGCCAGCGGTGAGTTCGTACACGTCCTCGTCCTCGTCAAGGACTTGGGTGTGACGCCAACAGATTCTGATCATAGTTGCAGTCACTTGCTCCCAGGCTTCCAGTGCCCAGCGCATAGCTGTAAGGACGTCAACCGAGTAGAGTGCGTCTACCTGGTGTGAGTCGCACTCGCGATTCTCCCTCTATGCTCGCTCGAGCATAGAGTCAAGACGGTCTACTGCGTAGCGCGTCTACTGCTTACTAATGAGGCCTTTGAACTGCCTGATGATTCCTGCATCTTGCGACTGCAGGAAGGACGTCGTGTTGGGTGGAAGCTTGAGCAACGTGACGTTGGAGAGGGGATCGTCAACGCGATGTGAGGATGCGTTATCCAGCAGAAGCAAGATGCTTCGACTCTGCTGCCGCATGCCTGTGTCGAGTTGAGTCACCCAGCTTTTGAAAAGCCTGGTGTTCATCCAGCTCTTTGGTGTACTCGCGTACTCGACCCCAAGATTTTGCGCGCTTTTGCCTCCGACGCATCACGGCTGCCGGCTTGATCCCACGAAAAGAAGAGGGGGTTTCGATCTGCCGTCAGCGTTGCACGCGATCGCCACTGTAATGCGCTTCTTCGCTGCTTTTCTCCCAGGAACGGCGCTACCCGAGATCGCTGTCTTGGGAGGAGCGCAATAGAAGTACGTTGTCTCGTCAGTGTTGAAGACGCCGCGTAGCGCGCAGCGGGCCGTCGCGAGCTGGAGCGCGGCGCGGCCGTTCTCAACAGCCCTCGCATCGACAGACACGGCTTCGCCGTGCACGCGCTTGGAGATGAACGCGTGCCGTTTCTGGAATTACTGCAGCCAGTCATGTGAGAAACAGAGAGCGCTGAGGCAGGTGCTGGCTTGTGTGCTGGTGCCCTCCACCTTCTTGCCCCGCAAGCACGCCGCTTTTTCATGGATGGTTGCGCCTGTGACCAACGGGATCTTGAGCTCCTCGCGCTTCAGGAACTACGCGATCAGCTTCTCCACCAGCTCAGGAGACGCGACAGGTCGATTTGTCTTGACATCCCCACGAAATGTCTTCGCTGGGCTTTGTAGCGCTCGCCAAATGGTCATTCGCAATGGTGGGCGCGCCAAATCGAATATCGTAGCGGCCCACGCGCCAAGCTCCTGGGTAGTCGAGTTGGAATGACTGTCGTGTTGCTGTCGCACTCGCTCCTTCTGCTCGTTCGTGAGGCGAACGTAAGTCCCTGCCGCGCCATCTGACTAATGGTGTTGTCCGCAGTGTGTGGTGTCATAGTGAGCTTATGTTGTAGGTGTTTTTCGCTTCTTGGTGGCCACCAATTGGGATTGACGACTGTATATCGTTTTGAAAGGGGTATTTCTTCCATCAGGGGCTCAATTAGGGAGGTCTGCCTGTAATGCGCACTTTTTTAAAAAGTACTTTTAAAAAAGTGATAGTGCCCACCTTTCAAGACAAAATAGGAATATACTCTCAAAATCCCTGATTCGAGTCAATTATCTGAAATGAAATAGACTAGGTTAAACTATAGTCTGACATAATAGACATCCTTCATAGTGAAAAACGAATTTTTTAGGGATCTACAAAAAAAACAGATAACTACCGTAATACCTCATGTTTGTCATTACTAGGATGGTGAAATGAATTCACGCTATAGTTTGAGAAAGTACATGTCATGTTCATGAAAAAAAGATGTTTGTTGCAGCAACATTGTCAGATTCCCTTTCAAATCTGTAGACGTTTTAAAACTATCAAAAGACATGTGTGTGGACCATAAACACTTGAAAATAGACTATAAAGTGCTTCAGGGGTCTTCATCATACAAACATCAAGTCAAAGGCCCTGGGAGGTCAAATCAACCAACAAAAATAATAGACACGCCCTGTTGTGCTCGATTTGGCGAAAATTATTGTACATAAAAGTGCAATTATGTCCGATGTGACCGACTCAGTCGCATTTTTTACTAACTAGAGAAAAAAACAGCTGGCGTACAAAGAATAGTGAATATACACCATGTGGACGTATAGCTGGTTACCTGGGGAAAAGGCCAGTGCCAATCCAGCGCAGGTCCAAACATCTCTCCTGCCAGCCACTCAAATCCGACCGCCAACAATTCAAAAGCAATTCTTCGTCAATTCCACATCACGTGGGAGAGCAAATCACAGTAAGATGAATTGGTCTCGCAACTAGATGAATTGATGCACCAAGTAGATGATTTGGAATCAATTCATCTACTTGCCAGGTATACACACATGGAGCTCAAGTACGTGCTGACTACTTGCTAGCTTGCATAGTCAAACTGACAGACACACACAAGTGAACGAGCACAGACGCAGAGTCAAACAGGTGCATATCAACCAGCTGCTCGACAACACAAGCAGGTGAAGGCAATTGAGGTGTTCGAGAGGACCATCAAGTGGAGGTGGGTGTGCTGCTAACTAAGACAACACTGGTTCGAACAAAACACGCAAGGGTGGATCGAAGCTTATGGAAGAGTGCATATACAGAGGTAGCGGTAGCGAAGGAACTGGAGCTGAGCTCTGCCGATGCGTCCCGTCTTCCGCCCAAGGACTTGAGCTTCTACTGCTAGAAGCACGAACAGGCCGCAGTTGTAGCTGTCGAGCTGCGATTTGGCGCCTGCCATGTAGTTGCGCAGTCGGTACTGATTCCGACCAGACCCAGGAAGGATCGGCATGAGGCTCTCGAGCGCGATCTGGTAAGCCGACAACGCATGACCGGAGTTCATGGGGTCGTAGTAGTACACCTCCTTCCTCACAAGGCTGGCGACGAGGAGGCACCAATGATTGTCTGCAAAGAACAACGGAATTACGACGTGGGCGAGACCCGCGCGCCGGAACTGCACCTCGAGGTTTGCCTTGACGTCGTTGGCACCAGTATAGCAGCCGACGCGGGCGTCACCATCATGCACGTTGTGTTGCCAGCCAAAATTCGTTCCAGAGCCAACCGCATCGCGGCGTCGCTCAGCTGCATCCTCTCCGCAAAGTCCAGAACGCCGCGCTGCTTCAGACATACATCGCACACACATCAACACACTGTCACCCCAATAACAGTCAGCATGATAGGCAAAGAGTGCGCGCACCTTCTCTGACATTAGGGAGATCTTCTTGAGTGCTTCACCCAGCTCCGGCTTCTTGCTTGTCGCGAAGTTGGCACCCAGCCCTTCACTGGCAGTAAAGTCGACGCTGTTGAACCACGCACACGCGTCGTCCACTCGCCTGATTGTGTCCATGACGTTGTGATACGTGCCTTCCTCTGCAAACGGAGCGCTTACAGATTGCCTGAGGTTGCTGAGCGTCTGGGCAGACGAAATTAGCCACCGCTCCAGGATCAAGTGCACTGGGATGACTAGCTCGAAGTGAAGCGCTTTGCGAAGAAAGAACACGTGGCGACAGGGAAGCAGACGCGTCGGCATGAATAGGCATGAGCACGTCCAGCTTGGTTTCTCGACGTGGTATATCACGCTTGGCTCATCCAACTCGTCATCATCGACCAAAGTGCTCTTCACAAAGAAAAAGTTCGCCAGTCCCTCGTAAAACTCGTACCGCGCTTTGGAGATCGCAAAAATGTACTGTCCGTAGATCAGCTCCGCCGCGTGCTGACTCACCATGTTCGCCACTTGATTCATCTCTGCGTTGTAGGCCGCATTGCGAACGATCCTGAGCTTCTTGACCCGCTGCTTGAAGTGTTTATCGGCGAGGCTCTGGTAGTACATTATCGAGGTGATACACTCGTCCACGCTGGAGAACGAATCCACGACTTCTTTCAACAGCTTCCACGATGCCTCCAGTCGGTTGTTTGTGTTGATACCGAGGGTCACCGCGTTCTGCCGGATATACGCGCACCAACGCTCCCGGCAGGTGTCCCAGTTGTGCGCAAAGTAGTCGTCAAAGCTGCTGTACCGGTGCAAGCGCGAGTTTGTCGCCCTCCCGACTGCTGGTGCCGCTTGTTCTGGGTAAGCGTCGATCACACCACCGACCACATCAGTCGGTGCCTCACCGGACTGGGATCCCTCGGTTGTCACGTCACGCTCGGTCGCGTGCCGGACTCCCCCGCTCCCGTCCTGGTAGGTGCGCACAGCTCGCGCATGTACAACCGGTGCTTGTTGTACTCGCGTTCACTTTCCGCGTAGACGAGCAACTCCACGAGGCTGCGTAGTCGGTTCTTCTTCCACGCTGACAGCCCGTACTCGTCCGAAGCGACTTCTTCATGCAGCTACTTGATCACGTGAAACTGGCAAAGAAGAACGCGGACGCTTGGGAGAGCCTGCGATAACACCGAAAGCTCAGTGAAGTCCTTGTCGGTCAGCACACACTGGACCTTCTTCAAGTCCGGATTATTGGCCTTGAACGTCTCCACAGCAGTTCAGAGCGTTTCCGCTCGCTCGTTCTGGATGACCGCATGCTGAACATCCTGCCCCTTCCCGAAGACGTCGTGCGCCACAAACGAGAACACCTTTTACTTGGAGGTGTTCGTTCCGTGCGTTGCGTCGATCAGCAACACTTCTGGGAAGCGAGCAAACATCGCTCACATGTGGTTCGTCTGCAAAGTTACACATGTTGCCACATTCTTCACAAAAACACACAGTCAGATTTGGCACACAAGTGTCATTCGATCCGACATCAGCGTTACACAGAGACATGTACCTTGTCATGTTGACGCTTAGTGAAGATACGCCCGACGCTGCCTCCCTCCTCCTCACAGAAATCCTTCATCCAGGTCCGCAGTCGTTCAGCGGTCGTCAGATCTCTATCGCGCTGCTTGAGCCGCGAGATGATATCCGAGACGACGCGGGCGTTTGACTCGTCGCTGGAGTTGTCCAAGATGTACTTGTGAATCTTCGCCTTCTTTGCGCCAGCCTTGCGCAGAAGATCGACAGTATCAAGCACATCACCGCTCAGCGCCATTCGGACAGCGGCGTACTGTCCATACGACGCTTTCGACAGGACGTGGTTGTGCTTCAGGTCCGACTTGGTCACATGGACGACGAAACGATCCTCCCGCTCCTTCCACTGCACACACAGATTGATCTGCGCACAATGAGTTAGTCGCAATTGTGCCGGATCGACAAATCTGTGCCCGGCTAACACATACAGACCCACGTTCGCGCTACGCTGCATTGGGCGAGCTTCTTGGCGCGCTGGCTTGCCCGTCCCTCGGGACTGGTACACGCCGGCGTGCGTGCACACAAGTGTTTTCGCGTACGCTGCCCATTCCGCGGGAATCGGCTTGGAAAGAGAGTTGGCATCTCGGATCCGCTTGTTTCGCTCTCCAACAGATGTCGTCGATCAGAGGCGAAAATGCTGTGGAGGCAAGCGCGTGTGTCAGCCTACAAATAGACAGACAGTTGGGCAGTTTTGTGGCATACCTGGAACGAGCGCGCTTGGTAGACAGTAACGGACTCAAAGAAAGCCTCCCAGCCGTCGAACGCCTCCTCGCCAAGCGGAGGTCCTTGCGCCACGACGTCCGCAGGCGGCGATGGCGCTGCTAACTGAACAGCAGCACCAGCCGATTCGCGTTCGTCGCCGTCTTCGTCACTGTCGTCGTCCACTGCCTCGCGCTTCTTCTTCGCACGCGCTTCTTTCTGGCTGCCCCGCTTGCGTGATCTCCTCCCGCGCTCGCCGCTCCCTCGGTATTGCCTGTCGCCCTATACGACGTCTTCTTCCGCATCTTCGTGCGACGCATCTTGGAGGTTTGTGTGGTCCGCTGCTTTTTCGAAAGTGAGGGAGAGGGGGATTTTAGTGGCTGAGACGCAAGGTATACTATACACGAACCCGGGTGCCGGATAGAAGGCTGTGCAGAGCCGATTCGGGTGGTACTTTTTAGGGGTAGGAGGCAGAATGTTCCTTGAGCTTCAGCTGAAAATGATTTTGAGTTGGTCACAACTATCACTCGCAAAATAATATCAAGCAGTTTATGGCTGTTCGGACAAATTGCAGCCATATTCGACAATCGACAACAACAGCAAGAATAGAAACGTTGAATTCGGTCGGCGTCTTCGAAAACAAACACTTGCGGATACTGAAACACGGGACTCACACACCGCAAATGCCTACTGCGTCAAGAGGTTCTTGTCCGACACACGGAGCCACGTCGCGATCGTGTCGGCCGAGATGCTACTGGCGCCAAAGTCAAAGCCGTCGCCTGGAATCTCGAGCACTTTCACCGTTCCTTCGCCCGAGTCGTCAATGATCGTGACGTACGTTGTCGCTACGTCTGTCGGCCGCGCAGCAAAGTTGTCCGCACCAGCGGGGTGCTTGCCGTCGTAGAAGTAGTAGTGCGTCGTCACTTTGTCACGCGCCGCGTTCGTCTCAATAACTTCCGCAATATCGAGCTCGCCACAGCCACCCACGGGCCCCATGCCGCGACAGTTGCACCCGTACTGGTGCGCCCGCACGACCTGCGCGTTGAGCATCCAGATCGCCGGCTGGTTCGGTGCTGCGCCTGTTGGCATCCGGACTTTCGTCACAAACATCTTCTTGCCGCCAGCCCAGCCGTGGTACCCATTGCCGTCGTAGTAGCCTTGACACGGACTCTCGGCAGTGCACTTTTGTGGCAACAGAATGTTCACTTCTGCGCCCGTGGCAATGCCAGGACCGCCGTACTTGTTCGACGGGTTCGACGCCTCTGCGAGCTTCCCTGAGAACGCACTGGCGGTCGGTGCTTTCTTTGCACCGTCAGCACTCGCAAAGCCCTGCGGGCTCTTGTTCCCGCCCGAGTAGTCAACGTTGAGGTTGTTGAGGAAGAGGAGGTTGTCGCTCTCGCCATTGTCGCTGTACGACGACACTTTGCGCCAGTCGGACCCGTCGCTTGTGGCAGTGAAGACTGCGATGTTGTGGATCTCCATGGGCCCACGGAAGACGACCGACACTTCTTCGCTCAGTGGCCCCACAGGGCTGTTCACGACCACAGTCTTCTTGGTGCATGACGCCGCGTTCGTGACCATGTTGTACGAGCCAGGGACGTTGCCAGCGAGCACGCCCTTGTAGCTGAAGCTCGACTTGATGGTCGCACCCGCAAGCGACGAACTATTGGTGGTAGTGGTCGATGGTGCGCTCGTAGCGGCTCTCACGACACCACTTTGGTAGTCCTGGTCGACCTCTGAGAGCTGGTTGTTGTTGTTGGTTGTCGCCTGTGTGACTGCGGGAGAAGGAGAAGGACTATTGGACGCTGGCGTGTCCGTGCCGGAGCCGCTTGACTGGTCCTCTCCGTTCGGACAGAAGGCGACAGTGAACTCGACGCCGGTGGACGGACAGTTGTGCGTCTTGAGGTCGTCGCTCGGGTACAAGTACGCGTCCGGGCAACCTTCGCCGTCGCAGACGAGCGCACGGCACTCGGTCGGCACTTTCACACCCGCTGCGATCTTGGGCGTGATGGACAAGGGCACGTTGAAGCCCTTCTTGCCTGTGGCTGCCTTGCAGTGGCTGAAGCTCTTGCAGTTCCCAGGCTGTTGGTGGTTCATTGGGAGCGAGAGAGTGTGTGAGACTCTCTCGAACGAGCCAATGGAGTGGATCCGACAGCTCCAGTAGTGGAATATCGAGTACAGTACGTACGCCAGGAGGGATCGCGCTGATGTCGTACCAAGCGCTGGCGCCGACAACTGCGAACTCGGCCACTGGAGCACAGTCGCAGTGAACACCACACTCGTCAGCCATTTCTTCACTCGCATACCATGACAGAAGAGTTCAAATACAGTACGTACAGGTCGCTTCGGTGCCAGTGCCGTGGCGGAACATGCCGTGGAAGCCGCTTCCAAGCTCACGGTCAGTGGAGCTGGCGTGGGCCAAGCTCTCAGTCTTCTTGTTGTCGTACAAGTCGATCGCGTAGCCGCACTTGTTGGTGAACGTCACTTTTGTCGCGAGCGTCACTGCTGCGTGGCTGAGCAGCGCGACAGAGGCGCTGAGAGCGAGGAAGACGCGAACCATGGGAACCGAATCCGAGAGGAGAGAGGAATGGAAAAGGAGGAAGTGTGGGGGAGGTGGGAAGTTGCAGACTGGAGAGCTCGAGAGCTTTGTGGTGATCGATCGGAGAGCGGAAAGCGAGAGACTTGTGTCCAGGCTTTCCACACATCGGGTCTTGCGGCGGACACAAGACCAGCTGTTCGTGGCATGTGATGCCTGTTGGATATCTAGCACTGTTGGCATCCACTGTTGGGTTTGTGTGCCTTTTGTGCTTGCTTCAGCAGATACAGATAGACTTGTTGGTTGGAACAAGCAAAGAAGCCAGACACCTCAAGGTCAATCTGAAGCCATTCGTGGCAGCGCTGCTGACACTTTCTGAGCAAAGAAAACAAAGGAAAGGAGAGCGGGGCTGCTGGCTCTCCAGCAACAGAATGAATGGAACGCGCCAATTTGATTGGCAGAACAGATACTGTACCGGTATTGGATGACCAGCATGAAAATCGTGAATGATATCCTTGGAGCTCGAGAGCACAGTTCAAACACAAGATCCATCGCAATCAATGGCGCCAGCACCATGTGGGCACACGACGGACTTTGGCTGACACCGCCGACCGCACGCACGCACGAGCAGCGGTCCTTGTCGCACTCACTCGCGCACACTTGTTGAAGGGAGGCACGCGTGTGTGGTGCGAACGTGGTGACCAGCTGGATGCATTCATGCAAGAGGTCGCCTGGGGTCATCGCCATCAAACGCACCACAACGACAACGATGATAGAGGAACCACGTGGCATGCAAGGTATACTGTATTTTAGATGAGGAGCTCCTCGATCGAGTAGTCTGGGATGCCGTGCGCTTGCGGGAGCTTCACGCCCGAGAGGACGTTCGTGAGCACGCTCTGGACTTCTTCAAACTGCTCGCACGCCTCGAGTTGCTTCTTCACGAGCGCATCGAGGCGCTGGAGCCCCGCGGCGACGGTCGCGTCCTTTGACGCCGCCAGCACGAGCTGCGCAAAGTGCCCGTCAATCAGCGCGCAGATCCACGCCGCGAACTGGAACGCAGTCGGCAGTTTCGTAAAGTACAGCGTCTCGCGGGCCGACGCACTCACAAGCGCAGCGAGAGACGATGACGCATCCGCGTGCGCCACACCGTTTGTAGATTTCTTTGACGCTTTCTTCTTCTTGGTCGTCGCAGCCGCGTCTGCGTCCTCCGCACTGTCGTGCGCAATCGTGAGTGCGCACAGAAACTTCTTACAGATCGCGAGCAGCAGCAGCGCGTCTTCGAGCTGGAGCTCGCGGATCGCGTGGTGTAGAAACACGCTGTTTGTCGGCAATGCGAGCAACGCGACCAAGAAGCGCTTGCTCGCACTCACGACCTCTGACGAGGCCGCTGCTGGCTTCTTGCGCTTGCTGCCAGCTGCCGCGTGTGGTGCCTTTGACACGTACGCGAGCAGCGCCGTGTCCTCACTCACCCGGATGAAAAACTTGAGCAGTCGCACGATCGAGCGCTCGTCAATGTCCGTCAAGTGACGAATTGCGAGCTCCAGGAGCGCGTACTGGCGGTGCGTCATGAGCGTCGGCAAGAGCGCGGGCACAGCACGTGCAGAGATTCGCTTCGACTCGATCATCGTCGCAAGTGGCTTCCAGAGCCCGAGCGTCGGTGACTCGACACACCGAGTCGTCACTGCGAGGAGGAACCGGTACGAGAGCTCGCGGCCGCGGCTACGAAGCGCAGTGAGCGCGTCCGCAAACTTCTTGTGGAACTGAGCAGCTGTCGCCGTCACAGACGCGTCCGAGAGGTCGGCGATGAACTGCTGCTCAGCGGCGCTGTCGCTGCAGAGCTGAGCGGTCCAGTCGCTCGCAGCCACGGGCGTGGCAGCGACGTCCGCCCAGTTGATCGCGCTGTTCGGGAGCCCTGGCGCAGTGGACGTCGCGCTGTTCCACGCAGCCGCACCGACCACACTCGCGAGCGTCGAGTGCTTGTTCTTGACGTTCACAAAGAAGACCGCGTGCTCGTAGGCGGCGACCACGACTTCGCCGTTCTGCGAGCTCACGAGCTTGAGCAACGCACCCGTCGATGCGGCAGTCGGAGTCGCGTCCACGTCACTGCCGTCCGTCTCGGGCGAGCTCACGTCGATCTCAGTAGTCGCCACCTGGACGCCGAACTTCGAGTCCCAGCCAGCGAGCGACCGCGGAGTCGACGCACTCGAGACGACCAAGTAGCTAAAGTGGCCAACGCCGCAGATCTGAAGACCGGTAGCAGCGCTAGTCGCGTGCGCGAGCTTGCGTTTCTTGTGCGTTGTTGGCGTCATCAGTGACGACGGCACGGTGTAGTCAGCTGCGAACGACGCGACGACCTGCGACGACGTCCACGCGAGCGCGTTTGTCACGGCGTCGTGCTGGAACGTTACCATTTGCCACTCGCCAGTGGACCACACGAACGAGAACGAGAACGTGTCGGCGTGGAACGCAGCCGACGCAATCGTAGCGTCAGTCTGAGCAGCAGCGCCTCTGTCCTGAAGCGTCACAGGGTGGCGCATCGCGAGCGTCGCCGCGACACGCGTGTCTTTGCGGTCCTTCTTCGTAAAGACCTGGTAGATCACGAGCTCGTACGGTGCGTCCGTCGACGCGTTCGTCTTGAGCAGCAACGAGAGGAAGAGCGCACCACGCACTGGGTTGCGGTGGTCCGACGCGAGTGCTGCGTACACGACGTGCCCGTCCACGTCGACGTCGTCGACGTTAAGTGCGAGTGTGTCACTCGTATCGAGGAGCTTTGCGAGGTCCTCATCGTAGAATGCAAAGCGGCCGTTCTCAAACACAACGACGACTTCTTCCGTGAGCTGCGGGTGCACAAAGAGCCCTGCGACCGCACTCTTCTCCGCGAGTGGTGCGCTCTTCCACTTTGCGACCTCCACGTCCGAGTTGCGCCACGCGACGAGCGTCTCGGGCTGGTTCGCCTTCTTGGCGCCACGCACGCCAAAGAGCACGTGCGACGTCGGGTTCCGAACAGCACCGATGCGGAGAGCTACGCTGCTGCCTGCACGGAACGTCCAGTGGTGCACACACTGGCGCGACTGCGTGCAGTACTCGAGCACCTCCTCGCGCGTCGTCACGAGCACGAGCTTGCTGCCGTCCTTGCCGTTCGCGGCCGACACGTCGAGCGCTGCGCTGCCTCCGCGGCCGCGCCACACAGCCACCGACGGCTCAAACTCCATGGCTCCCTTGCTGGAGCTTTTGCGGCGTGTCAATGGTTGGTGGGTTGTGTCGCTTTTGGATGGCCAGCAAAGAGTTGAGGCTGGCGAATTAGTGGACAGTATGTATTGAAAGTACACTAACGGTTCGAGTAAGTGCGAGTGTCAGATCTTGAAGCGCCGCGGTATTTTTGCGTGATGAAATCACTGCTTGTTGCCAAGTCTCCACTCCACTTCATAGCGGACATTGGTGGCGTGGTCGTGTGCGCTGATGAGCGCCTCGGACGGCAGCAACCACAGCAGCAGCATGCCGGGCAGCAGCGGCGGTGTGTTCCTCACCGAGGCGCGCGTTCGAAAGTACGCGAAGCTCTCGATTCTGACGCGATGAGGAGCCAGGCGTAGCGCGAACGCACACTGATCCACTCTGTCTGTCTGTGTTCATCCATGAATGACCACATGGCCGCGCCGGCATATGGATTGCAGTGCCCGGTTCCCCGCACGTGAGGTGAACCAAATGGAGCCCGTCGTGTCCGGCGTCTCGCAGATGTCGCAGTCGACAATGCTGCTCAAGAAACGCAAAGAGATGCGCGAGATCGACGACGCGCTCGACTTTATGAAAGAGGAGTTCATGCAGCGCATGGACGCGTGTGATGCACGTCAGCGTGAGCTGGAGCGCAAGCAGACAGAGATGAAAGAGCAGGTCGCGCGCTTTGAGAAGTTCATCAAGGAGAACGACACGAAGCGCACACGCGCCGAGGTGAAGACCAAGTCTGAGCACCGGCTCGCAGAAGTAAACGACCAGCGCAAGCGCCAGCTTTTGCTGCAGCTCGAGAAAGACCTCAAGGAGCGCAAGACGCTCGAGAAGAAGCGCGGTGTGTGCGTCCGTACGCTATATGTCTTAAAAAAGGCTGTACGACGGTGTGTTTGGCTAACAGACGCTGGGAAGCGTGGCAGACCAGCTCCTCAAGTACCGACAGTACCTCGAAGCGACGGTCGACGCGTCCGAAGGCGAGTACGAAGAGATCGGCGACATTCTGAACCGTCACGCGACGCTTGTCGACACGAACGCCGACTTGAAAGGCCAAGTGCGCACTGCCGAGGTCGACGTGAGTTGGCTTGCTGCTCCGTCCTTCCTTGTCTTGACACGAGTGCTCGTGACGCGATTGAGCTCAGAGACTGACTCTGTTGACCCACTCGCACACAGACGGACCAGCTGCGCCAGAAGATCCGTGCGCTCAAGGTCGAGACGCAGAACCTCGTGCTCGTACAGAACAGCAACATCCACGGGTGCGTCTCTCCATCGCATTCCACAGTGCGGTCGACGCCAGCAGGACCAAAGGTTGGGCTGGCTCCTCGAACTACTTGAGTGCCTCTGGAACCGCATCTTAAACTTCGACCCTCGGATGGTCGTGCTCGTCATATGGGAACGCCGATCGCTCGAGCGAACATTTTCTGACAACTACCGTACGTGGGAACAGCCACCAACAGCACCTCGAGACGCTGCGTACTGAGGCACTCAAGCTCGACCTCGACCGGCAGCGCAACGACCGCATCTCGAACGACCGGAGCCGCGAGTCGGGACAGATCGTAATGACTGTCACGAACCTGTACAACCGGTGCCGCCTGAGTCTTGGCGACAAGTTCCCCGTGCTGCGCGAGCAGGACATGGACGTCGCGCAGTACATCCACAGCCTGCTCAAGGTCATTGCGTCACGGATAGTCGACCTTGACTACATCGTGTCGAACTACAAGGACCAGGTGCGTTCGTCGTGAGCTCCTGTTGTTGAGAAAGGATCGAAGCGTGTGTGTGTGGAGAAGTCCAGTTGCTCACTCGAAACGATCCTGTGGTGAGGAAAGAGCTCGTCCAAGCCCACTAACACCACCATCGAGCCGTCGACACTGCCTGTGCGCGGGTCCTCAAAAGCGGCTGCTGCTGCGTCCGCTACCACCACGTCCAGGTTGCCCCCATTGGCATCCTCCTCCAGCCATTGACTTTTCTAAACGTTGAACTGGAAGAATTGTTCACTCGCTCTTCTCCAGGCAAGTGCGTTTCCGCGTTTTCCTTTCTGACTCTGTTCGCAGCTTTCTCCTTTTCGATATAGAGCAGGGAAATGCTGGGGTGCATACACCCATCGCCGCCATACACGCACACCACCACTCGCCACTCAAACACCTCGCGTATGTAGGCAGTGAGATGCATTCGAGTTCATCACGCAAATGCGAGAGCGAGCAAATGCATGTCGAGGCACGTTGTTCGACATTGGAGATTTGCTGAGTGCGATTCCGCTGGATTCCCACAGTTGACTTGGTTTCAGTAAGTAACAGTTAATGCTCTTGGCGGTTGTATGGCATACGTTGTGCAAGTTGGCCCCTTTCGCTTTTGCTGGTTTTGGAGGGCGTCAGCACTTTTGTATGAAAGTTTGTATGGCGCGGATGCTGCAACGTGTCGGCTGCTGGGTGTCGGACCAGTCGTCGGTGTGTGAAGGATCGGAGAAGCCTGTGTTCGCGCCTTCCGATCCGTCCGTCAAGCAAGCAGCGCCTCACCTGCCTCCCCCCGCAGCGTCACAACCCGAACGACCGACTGAGTACGCGCTCATTAGCACCCCACCCCACCCCACTACTCCACGCCACCTCACGTGAGTACGTTTTCGTGTGGAAATTCTGCTCCCCTCTTGGTCTCCACACACACAGGGCGTGTACACAGCGAGTCTCTCGATAGAACGAACCCCCACCCATCCCAGCGTTTTTATTTGGCTGGATCAGTGGCGAGACGCGTGCTCGTGTGTGTGGAGAAGCGGTAGAAGGAGGCAGTTGCCTCCCTCACTCGCATTCTCTCACACGTACTCACCTTCCCATTCACTCTCTCGCTCTCACACTGCAGCCTCCGCCCTCCCCCCACTCGCCATCGTCACGCACCCGTGCTGTGATTGATCGCCGCCTCCCATCGGTCCATCGATCGATCACTCCCTGTCCACCGGCTTCAGGTGCGTCAGTCAGTCAGCTGTGATCATGTGTGTGTGGGTGTCTCTGATGGATGGATGGATGGATGGATGGACACGAGCAAGAGAATGCGGTGCTGCACGCACCGCCCCTCGTCATCATCCTGTCCGTCGACTGCGAGCTTGGAGCTAATTTTGCTGTATGCGTCCGTCAGGCCTCGTTCGAGCCTCAAAACCGGATTCGCCAGCTGGCGCCCATGTCTTCTTCCACGGCCTCCTCGTCCGCTTCGTCGGCCTCGTCCCCGACTCGTCCGCCGCCGCTCAGTACAAGCAGCAGCGAGTACCCACCGCAGCGGAGAGCGGGTTCGTTCATTGGAACAGCTGGGTACAGCTACGCGACCGACTCTCTCGACAAGATGGAGTTTGCGTCATCGTCGGCGCTCTTTGGCGCAGTCGACAGCGCATTTTCGCTCACGCCGGACGCCACTTCTCGTCGTGCGTCGTCGCCGTATAGTACGCGACAGATGAATTCGCCACCGCCGCCTCCACCATCGTCTGCGCCGTCGGGGTCGTCAGCTGCAAACGCGGACTTTGACGTCATGGCGCAGCTTGCGTCCCAGTACTACACGGTGAGCCGGAGCCGCTCGTACTCGGCGCCCATGCCGCCCCCATCGCTCTCGTGGCCGGCTGCGAGTAGCGCTAGCGCAGCTGACGCAGCAGCACCACCGATGCCGCAATCACCACCACCACCACTCAGCATCCTCACGCCTGGAGACACACACCACCACAGTGGGAACGCAGCTGGTGCTGGCGCAATCGGCTCGGGGGTCCCGTCGCTGCGCGGCTCATTCATTAGCGACCTCCAGACGCTCCACATTGAGCCGGAGAACGAGCCGCTCGACAGTAACGCAGACAAGATGAGCGCAGAAGTCGCAGCTGCGCTTGCTGCTGGTGGTCCTTTGCCTGCCACGTTTCTACGCACAATCTGTGACCAGCTCGAGTTCTACTTCTGTGACGAGAATTTGCTTGGCGACCTCTTTTTGCTCAAGAACATGAACACGGACGGCTACGGTGCGTCGGCTGTGTAAACATGCATGGGTATGTCCGATTGATTGCGTACTGACAGCTGATTACGTATACGTGGTGCGCGCCTCGTTAGTGAAATTGGAGCTGCTCGCGTCGTTTGGCCGCGTGAAGAAACTCACGACCGACATGGAGCAGATTAAGAAGGCGCTCGAGCTGTCGACGAAGTTGCTGCTGAACGAAGACGAGACGATGGTGTGCCGGAAAGAGGCGCTTGCAGCCGAGCAAACGTACCACGGCAAACTCGCCCGCACTGCGATTGCGTACAACCTACCGGAGGACGCGTCGGTCGCGTCACTGCGTGAGACATTCCAAGGCTGTGGCGAGATTACGTATCTGCGACTGCTCAAGAAGAACACGACGACTGGCCGCAACGCAGTGCTCAAGCCGCCCATTGCAGCGGGCGAGACTTACGCAATCATCGAATTCGTGGACGACGAGATGACGAAACACGCGGTGTTGACGCTATCGGACCAGTACAACTGGCGCACTGGCATGCAGGTCGTGCTGTTTGACGGCACGAACTGCGACAAGCTCAAGCAAAAGATGTTTCCGGTCGAGCTGTTTACGAACGACCGTCGACGCGCCAAGTCGGCGTCGCACGCAATCGCGCGGCCAGTGCACGTCGAGCAGGTCGGTGAAGGGCTCGAAGACTTGCGCGAAGGCAAAGTGAACACTGGCATTGTGTTTTCGATCCGCGGCGCCGGCGGGCTGATTACGCCAACTCGCCAAGATTCCGCGTGCATTTCGTTCCGGTTGATCCCGGACGATGACGGCAACTTGGACATTCGTCAAGGCGATTACGTATCGTTCACAGTCGGGAAGAACAAGAAGAGTGGCCGCAAGTACGCGAGCAAAGTGAAGCTCGAGTTCCGACCGCCTGCCAGTCTCACAGGCGCATCGGACGCAAGCAGCAGTGTGGGCACCAGCAGCAGTGCGCAGAAAGAGTACTTTGCACCTTCGCCGTCGCGTTGGGAAGGCAGCAGCAGCGCCGGTCGAAACCGTGCAGCGACTGTCGGAGCGCCGCCACCGCCGCAGTTTCGTGGCCGCTCGTCGTCGTCTGGGACGCGTCCGAAACTCAACTTGTCGTCGCCACGCATGAGCAGCTCGCCCCCGACCCCGAACCACAACAATGGCTCGCTGAGTGGCGCCGGTGGTCCGCCTGGACTTGTCGTGAACGGCAGTAACCCGCTGTACAAACAAGCGCTCGGTCCGGACGGTACGCGCGGCTTTAGCTTCCGCCGCACGGGCGAGCCGGAAATGATTGCGGAGCGCAAGTTTACGCAGCCGCTGATGGAGCAACGTCGACGCTCGAGCTCGTCGGGTGCTGCGCTGCAGCCATATTAAGCGGAAGGGGGGCGACGGTGGTTCGTGTTGACGGCATCGTGCGAAGGCGGCTGTGGACGCTCTTTGATGATGACGTAGGAACAATGAACGAGCGGTCGCCGCCCAAGAGTGAGAGATTGCGAAGGAGAGTGATGACGAGGTACACGAGCACGCGGAGCAAGCGGCCGATGCGCACAACCGAAAACACACAAAAGAGTACACACACAGAGAGACGACTTATGATGAAAGAAAGAGTGATGCAACGTTCGTTTTCGTAGAGAGTGGTGCGAACTAAATTAGAGGTCTTGTGTCTGGTGTATGGGACCCAAGTTTGGGGATGAGGAAATTTGCAAATATCAACAAATACAATACAAATTAGCCAAATAACGATTCGCATAAAAACATGGTTAGTAGTTATTGTAAACTGATTATGTGAGAGTGGACAAGGTTTTTGCACACCGTTACAAATAAACTGTTGAAGGTGTCCTTGATTGGCGGAAATGTAGGTCAAAGTTGGTTCATCAATGCACAGGACTCCCCTCGTGCATGCACCAACTTGCGCTTCACAACCAGCACGCTGGACTTGGTCTCTCATCCCCAGTGAGTGCGCGCTTTTGAACGCCTTGGTACCATCAGGGGCGTCCGAGTCACACGTGCACCATTCGTGCATTCCATGTTGCTCAGACACTTAAAATTCACACATACTACATTTTTATATTTAGCTTGTGTAAATTTTCCGAAATCGTCAAGACACTTTTTTGGCTGGCAGATAACACCACGGGACTTATCCAAAGGCAGTCGCACCTCCACCATCTCGATCACAACATAAGAGCGATCTGATCATGTGCTTTGACAGTCGTGAAGCCTCGTCGTCTTGATTTTAGTTTTTCACATTCTGCATTTTACTCAAAATTCGGCCTGGCTGACTCAGAGACTGGGTGTCAAGATTTCCCATCAATCTATTTTTTGGATCGTAAAAATGGCGACCAGGGATTGGCTCTGTGGCCGCACTTGATGTTTGTATGTCTGCTAATGTGCCGCCCCCTGCCCCACAACACTCCAAAGAGAAACAGCCTCTGGAAAAAGGTACGCACGAGTGAGACCTGCCGCTCCTGCCAACGACAAGCAGGCTGTGTGCTTGCAGCGTGTGCTTGCAGCGTGTGCTTGTGCTTGTGTGTCGGCATCTGTGTGAGTGTGTGTCCAGCCTCCTTCACTCTCTCTCACTCTGCATCCCCGCCTAAGAGCCGAGTGAATAGGAAAAGGGAGGGAGAAGGGGGAGGGTAGTGCACAGTCCGTTGACTACTCATGCGGGTCGCTCACGCTGCTGCTGCTGCTCGTCGCTTGCATCAGATTTCCTCCTGATCGCGTGTCGTTCACTTGACCACCACCACCAGCGACAGCACCACCACCCGTCTTCTACGTCCCTTCCTTCATTCTCTACCGCACAATGGCATCCCTAACCAGCCAGCAGTCGCACCAGACGCACCAAAACCACCCAAGCGGAGACGACAATGAAGACTGGAAAGCGTCGCTCAAGCGGCCCGAGAAAGACACGCGCGTGCAGACTGAAGACGTGACGAACGTGAAAGGCAACGAGTTTGAAGACTACTTTCTCAAGCGCGAACTGCTCATGGGCATCTTTGAAAAAGGCTTTGAGCGCCCGTCGCCCATCCAAGAAGAGGCCGTACCAATCATTTTGGCCGGCCGGAACGTCATGGCGCGCGCCAAGAACGGGACGGGCAAGACGGCAGCGTTCATTATTCCGTGCTTAGAGAAGACGGACACGTCGAAGAAGCACATTCAAGTGCTGATTCTCGTCCCGACGCGCGAGCTCGCGCTCCAGACGTCTGCGATCGTGAAAGAGATTGGCAAACACATGGGCGTCGAGTGCATGGTGAGCACGGGCGGGACGAGCCTGAAAGACGACATTATGCGGCTCTACCAGACTGTGCACATTCTCGTGGGGACGCCAGGGCGCGTCATGGACCTCGCGAACAAGGGCGTCGCAGACTTGAGCCAATGCGCGACTGTGATCATGGACGAAGCCGACAAGCTCCTGTCGCCCGAGTTCCAGCCGCTCTTAGAGCAGCTCTTGAACCACACGGCAAAGCGTCGCCAGATTTGCCTCTTTTCCGCGACGTTCCCAGTGACCGTGAAGGCGTTCAAAGACAAGTTTATCGAGAACCCGTATGAGATCAACCTCATGGACGAGCTCACGCTCAAAGGCGTCTCGCAGTTCTACGCGTTTGTCGAAGAGCGCCAGAAAGTGCACTGTCTCAACACGCTCTTCTCCAAGGTACCGTACCTACCGTCTCGAGCGTCCTAGGACTGGACAAAGTGTGCTCTTGACTGACGACTTGACGTGTGTGGTTGTGGGCTCTTGTCGTACAGCTCGACATTAACCAGTCGATCATCTTTTGCAACTCGGTGAACCGCGTGGAGCTGCTGGCGAAGAAAGTGACGGAGCTCGGGTACTCGTGCTTCTACATCCACGCGAAGATGAACCAAGCGCACCGGAACCGCGTGTTCCACGAGTTCCGCAACGGCGCGACGCGCCACCTCGTGTGCTCGGACCTGTTTACGCGCGGCATTGACATTCAGACGGTGAACGTGGTGATCAACTTTGACTTTCCCAAGAACTCCGAGACGTACCTGCATCGCATTGGGCGCTCCGGGCGCTTTGGGCACCTCGGGCTCGCGATCAACATGATCACGTACGACGACCGGTTCAACTTGTACCGCATTGAGCAAGAGCTCGGGACGGAGATCCGTCCGATCCCGCCGGTCATTGACCGGAACTTGTACTGCAAGTAATCGTTCAGTGTGGCGTGGCGTGGCGTGTCGGAGTGGAGAGAAGAGAGAGGAGAGAGGAGAGAAGAGGAGAGAGGAGAGAGGGGAGAAGTGAATGGGACTCGGAGCGCTGGACTGGACCGAGGCGTGGGCGTGCTGCTGAGGACGGCGGTGGCAGTTTGTGGCCAGAGCGGGTGGCTGTGGCGTGTTGGGAGTGTGGACGAGGACGGATGGGACGAGAACGACAGAGAGAGACGATGAAGTGGAGAGAGAGAAAGAGAGAGGGAAGCGCAGGCGACGACGATGGCGTGATGAGCAGTGGCTGGCGTCTTGGGTTATGACGGCGGTGGTCGAGACGACCAGCAACTGCGACACCAGAACCGAGACGGTGACGGTGGTGGTGGGAAGGAGGAGGGCGATCGTGGGCTAGGTGCAATTGGTGACGACGAAGAAGACGAAGCGAACCACGTGAGCGCTCGCTCGACCCTGTAAGCACCCGTAAGCCGTAAGAAGATCTGTTCTCGTTGCAGAGTTGGATGCTGTTTGATGGTGTATTTGAAGTGGTGGTTGACTCAGCTACAGTATGTGTGGTTTTTGGGCTAGAAACAAAGAGTGGGACAAAGTGGTGGAAGCATGGACGGGGCAGGGCGTGGACACTTTGTTTTGGACACTCGAGTCAGAGCGGCGTCACGATCGAAACCGGCTGGTCAGGCAGTCAGGTCAAGGTCCCTCTTGCTTGGAGGTCTGCAAACACCACCACGGTGACCACCGCCTCGCTTGCTCGCTGAGTTGATCAGCTTGTCGGCTTGTCGTCATATCTTCCAACGCTCCATCGCATGCGTGCCTGAAAGCCAGGGGGCGTCCTTGGGAAGTCTTTCCACGATCATCAATAGACACCCCCTGCATCTCATTCTCGTGCATGCGCTTCCTCGGATCTGCGACTCGCGCGCGCGCACATTCTTCTCCTGCACACGCACTATACTTTAAATCGCCCACCTGTTTGCTTGCTCCAAGGCGAAACGCGTTGCCGATCCACAGCCGGCCCTCAAGGCGAGACGCGTTGTCGAGCGATCCACGACTCCCGCAATGCGATGAATCGCCTCTCACAACCTCGAAGACAAATCATCCTGAGCTTCACCTGAAAAGCTGGGTCAAGGACAACAGTATCAATCAATCCCGCCACCATCGTTCTTGCACTTTGTATTGGCGCGTGAACACGATTCATGCTTTGAGCCTGCTGAAATCGAGAGAGATTCAATTCGATCACGGTGCCGCCAAGTACGCGCGTTGGCTGTAAGCAAAATGAGAAGGCGCGTCGGCGCTCGTTCTCAGATCGCTCTCATTATCATGTCCATCAGCGAAAGAGAGCGAGCGAGAGAAGAGAAGAGTGGGGGGAGAGCGAGCGAGCGAAACCGCGTGGCGGTGGTTCCAAAGCCGCGCATCGGTCAGCAGCGGTCATGCCCTTATATCACGAGTGGTGGTCACCTTGTTCCAATTGGCAGGAGAAGAGAGAGACGAGAGGGTGGGTGGCAAAGTGTTTGGGTTAAATATTGGAGGCTGGAAGTGGCCCTCTCGCTTGCTTGTTTCGAGCTCTCTTACTCGACGCGGCTGGTTGGTTGGTTGGGTTCCATAGTTAAATACGTGCTGTTCTCTGGCTGCAGTTGGGCGCTTTCAAAAGTCCACTTCTGCAAACACCCGCCGTCTTGTCGGCACTGCTGCGTTCGGTGCATCCAGTCCGACTTTCCGCAGTGTCGGGATGCAGAACTCGCCCACGCTGCTGAGCTTCCGCGCTTTCGGCGAGCGGTCGCCACGGGCTGGAAAGAGCGGCGCTGGCGCCGACATGAACGCGCGCGTTGCGTCGCTCGGGTCGCTCTCCGGGCGGCTGCTGGCGACGTCAGCGAGCTGGCGCTTGCCGAGCCACCGGTCCTGCGACGGCGGCGACGCGACACGGAGCTCAACGCCGGGTGTGAACTCGAGAAAGCTGCGCACAAGGAGCGCGAGCTTACGCGCCACGTCACAGCAGCCACAGCGTAGGATCGTGTCTTCGACGTAGAGCCCCGAGACGCGGCGGAGCACGACTTGGAGGAACACGTTCAGTGTGCTGATTGTGTCTTTCTCTTGCGCACGCAGCTGCTGGAGCATCGTGCGGAACGCGTAGTGGTCGACAAAGCTCTCCATCCACTTGGCAAACATGCTCGGCTCGTACGCGCTCGTGCGTGTGCGGCGGAGCTTAACGTCTGCTGCGAGCGCTTCCATCGCGCTCCAGAGCGCGTCAAAGTCGCGCAAGCTCTTGTACGCAAAGTAGAGCGGCGCGAGCTGCGGCTGGACCTGCACTGCGAACGTGTCTTCTTTGCCGCCAATGCAGGACGTGACGCGCGCTTCGACTCCACGCATGGTCGGGTCGTGGCAGCAGCTGCAAGTGAGGTCGGGGTGAGCGTACAGCGTGGTGGTCTCTGCCTGTCGGACACTTGCTTGTCCGTGTTTGTGGGAGTGTGTGCAAGTGTGTGTGTTTTTGCTCTCGCCCTCCTGCTCTTCCGCAAAATCGCGACTGCTTGGCTTGGCCCGTTGCCCACGTGTGCTGGTGTCAGTCAGTCAGTCAGTGAGTCTGTCAGACTGGTCAGTCAGCCTTTGTTTTCTCTCGCTCTTGAAAAGAGAGTGAGTGAGAGCGAGAGGACTGGCCTTTCTTCGCGCACGAGGAAAGAAATTGTGCGGGTGGGAAGAGCCAGGACGCAAGGCGGGCATTGTGTCACTTGAGCATTATTGGGATTGGATTGCGCTGGTGAACAACACGTTAAGGAAATCGCTCTCTATCGCTCAGAGGAGGGTGGTGGTGGTGGCGTGAAGGCGGAGGTCATGGCGTTGGGCCGCTCCTGAAGAGCGCATGGCGTGCTGCGGCTTACCAAGGCGCATGCATTTACAACTTGATCGACAGTTTGGGTCTGGACTGACCTTGACTGATGGCGCTTTTCCAGGTCGTCCCACTCTCTTCAGTCAAGAAACAGTGCGCCGTCTAACGCGTGACTCGAGAGTTGAGGGACTTTTGGATCGACTCGACTTGGTGGTGGTGGCAGATGTGTGTTGGTTGGTTGGTTGGCTGCGCTGAGGAGTGACTGGAGCAGGTTCCATCCAGGCCGCACTCACTTTGAGAGAGTCAAGATGCGTGCTGGTCCTTTCGTCACACTCGACACTCGTGTGATGATTCTCGCGGAGATTGTGCTTGAGGATCGCTGGATGGATGGGTGCGTTGGCCCAGCAAAATCCTGGGCTTGGCTGACTGTCGCAGACACAGCAGAGGAGGCGGCCACGCATGCATGTGTGTGGGTTTTCGCATCGGCTTTCTTGCTTTTGGAAAACAACGCGAATTGGCTGGTCTCGGATGAGCGCGTGCTGCTGCATGCACGCTTTACACTTTGCGCAGAGAGCGCGGGAGCTGAGCTGAGTCCTGAGTCCTATGTCCTCCTCCCCGACCCGAAGAGAGAGAGAGCAGTTCAGCTCACTTGGTGATCACAAACAGCCAGCTGGTGACGACTTTTGGTTGCTTGTCTGCAAGGATATCATGCTGAAGTGCGTCGTCATCGCGCACACTGTCGTGCTTCGAGCACCTGTCAATCCATCTGAGCGACTTCGATTGAAGTCTCGACATTTCCACCGGAACGAAACTGGAACGCGTCCGTCCACATGCCAGTGAGCACTTGCCAGGACTCGTACATGCCAGCGAGTGCTTCCCCCAAAGCAAGACTTGTGCTTTTGAGTACTGAGCTCCCTCCCTCCTCGCAGTATCAAGCAAATATTCTGTAGTTTGTATCCAAATGCAGTTTTGCAACAAACACGGGCAGCAAGAATTGGACACGTGGCGAACCGCGTCACGTCCACGCGTCCTTCCTTCACTTGCACTCCCAACTGTGAAGTGAACGACAGAGAGTGTCGGGGATCGAGAAAGAGAGCGTTGTGGGTTTGAGGAGAACGCTAATGAAGCTGTAAAGTTGGGGCCCCTCCATCCTCGTGATCATCACTCGCTCGCTTGCTCGTTGCCTCCCAAAGCGAAGGCCGTTCATAGTGTGCGCTTGCTCGCAGTCCATTCCATCCTCAACCAGACTAACTTCCTGCTCACCAAAATGCGCATCAAACGACGCCACCAAGGACTCGAGTGCTACACTTTGACAATCAACGCCAGCGTCAGCCGCGAAGCGGCGACCGACGCAGCGACCGATGTCTCTCGGTCGATGCCACACCAGCAACTTGGATTTGGATTCAAGGATGGTCCACAAGTCAGGACGTCGGTCGAGCCAGCGACGCGGTCCTGATTGGCAAAAGGCTCTCGACTCGCGTTCCTTCTCGAAGCAACAACGACGTCCATACCCAAGTACAGTACTAGTAACTTTCAGGAACGCCGCGAGCGTGCCACGATCGACTGGAACTTGCGATGGGGAAGACCTCGACAAGCAGTGTTGCCGCAACCACCGTGTCGACTCGCGTGCGACCAGATGGATGGATGATTGTGGGCTATCGCAAGGAGAGGACATTTGCTCCATCTTGTCCGTCTGGTCGTTGAGGTTGTCGAGACAGCGCCAACGAGCAAGCGGCTCTGGAGAGACTGGGAGCGTTTTTACGCGTTGGCTCACACGCACGCACGCGTGTTCATCGAGCAAGCGAAGACTTCTGATCGGTTCTTGACCTCCAGTCGCGGTCAAGTCAACCAGAGGAAAGGTGGTCCGTCAGTCCCCGTCGGTGCTGACTCGTTCTACGTACTGGTGTCGTGTGCGTGACAAGTGGTTGAACCGACCAGTTGTGGTTGTGTCTGTCTCTGATAACAGAAACAGGCGGCGGCTCCACCCGTCGTCACGAGTGTCAGGTTGGTCGTCCAGCCTGTTGGTGGCGTCGTTGGTTGGGACGGCCGCTCTTCGTCGAGCCCAAAAGTTTCAACCCGTACGACGGTAAGCAGGCTCTGGTCGTCTTGTCCCTCGCGTCGAACGCGCTCTTTGAGCTGTCACAGCCTGTGGACCAGGGCCTTGGCGCACGCGTGGACGAAGCGATCGACACGCTCCACACACACGCACAACGCATGCACGCGTGCAGCGAGGACCAGCCAGATCTCGACGATTCGCTTTAGTCACGAGAAGCTGTCGTCGGAAGAGGAGTTGAGCGCCGAGACATTGCACTCACAGCTCCGAACGCACTCGTGACAAGTGCTCACTCGCCCCATCGTGACGTCCTGAAAACTGTACGATGGTTTTTGCTCGATCAACTGTACGATGGCTTTTGCCTGAGACTTTCGCTTGAGCAACGTTGGCGACTGGGATGGCTTCTTGCCAAAGCCTTGCTGCTTTCAGCAACACCCTCTTCCACCACGTTCAGTATTCTGGACCGTGAAGAAAGTGCTCTGTAGCAAAGCAAGAGCGGAGCTTGGAAGACGTCACAATGGACGAGGAGCAGATGTGTCGTTGCTATGGATACAGTACTTGCATGAAAACGCATCAGTTGCCCCTGTTGGCCAAAGCTCCTTGGCTTTGCTTCGTGGTGGTTCCAATCCACTTCTTTGCCGACTACTTTCAGCCATTCTTGTCATTCAATGTGCTTCGCTCGGCCACGCTATCCTTAGCACTGCTGTTCAGCTCCGCTCTGACAGCCCAGCAGCGACAGTGCTGGTGACCACCTTGGCCATCGTCGACCTCGTGCAACTTCAGCGACGGGCGCTGGCGCCAACACTCACAGTGCAAATTGTCCATGTCCCTCCTGCGACGGTCGACTGGAGGAGACGGAGACGTGTCCTTCGCTCATCCCAACGAGCCCTGGGTTGAGCCTCGCCCCATGACGAGCCACGCGCGTATCGAAGGTGCACACGCGGCGCCGCGAGCCTACGCCGCCATTGGCCGAAGCGAGCTGGCGCCAGACGCGCGCTCTCCACGCACGCACCGCAAGCCATTCCTCCCCCAGCTGAGTCAAGCAAAGGCGTTGAGGACGAGCTCCTGTCGCGACACTGTTGGCGATGACAGCTTGCGCGATCCGACCGACGTCGATACAGATGCGTTCAAGCAAGCGATGTGGGAAGGACAGGCGAACATTCTCGTGACTGTGCGCCTGCGTCCTCGCCTCGGGCACGAGCGCGAGCACGATGAGATCGTCAAGGTCCTTGACCACAAGCTCGTGGTCGTGCTGGATTCGAGTGCGGCAGTGGCGGCCGAGCCTGTTGGGCTCCACTCGCCTGTGCGTCGCCACACGAGCCACCCAGTGCGGAAGCTCCGCCAAGCGGCCGTGTCGTCAGCACCCCAGCGCCGGTCGCGGGAGAAGCGGTTCGCGTTCGACTACGTGTTCTCGCCCGAGGAGAACCAGCAGGCAGTGTACTGCCAGACGACCAAGTTCCTGATCCACGGCGTCCTGAACGGGTTCAACGCGACAGTGTTCGCGTACGGGTGCACTGGCGCCGGCAAGACGTACACAATGCTCGGGACGCCGGACCAGCCGGGGATCATGGCGCTCACGCTCGAGGACTTGTTTCAGACGATTGCCCGCGTGCACGCGAACCCGCTCGCGACCGTGACGTACAAGGTCACGGTCTCATTTCTCGAGGTCTACAACGAGAACATTCGCGACCTGCTCGCCCATCCGTCGTCGTCATCGTCGTCGTCGCAGTCATCGGCCGAGTTCCTGGATCTCCGAGAGGACCCCGTGAAGGGACCAGTCATCGCCGGTATCTCTGAGATCGAAGCGTGCAACGCACTGGCCGTCATGAAGCTACTGCGCAAGGGCAATAAGAACCGATCGCAAGAAGCCACCGCAGCGAACGCTGTCTCGTCCCGCTCGCACGCTGTACTCCAGGTGCTCGTCGAGCAGCGGGAGAAGACATGCGCACCGTCTCCGTCCGGCCGGACGCTCACTGGCGACGGAGTAGGCGTCGAGGAGCCGGCCGTGACGAGCGTCGTCAAGTTCGGGAAGCTCTCGCTCGTCGACCTCGCAGGCAGCGAACGCGCTGCAGTGACGCAGAACCGAGGCCAGCGGCTACTCGAAGGCGCCAACATCAACCGCTCGCTCCTCGCCCTCGGGAACTGCATCAATGCGCTGAGCGAGAAGGGGGCGTCAGCTGCGACGTTCGTGCCGTACCGTGATAGCAAGCTCACGCGGCTGCTCAAGGACTCGCTCGGCGGGAACTGCCGCACTGTTATGATCGCGAACGTGAGCCTCGCAGCCGCGAGCTTTGAGGAGACGCTCAACACACTCAAGTACGCGAACCGCGCCAAGAACATCAAGACGACCGTCGCGCGCAACGTCCTGAGCGTCGACCACCACGTCACGGAGTACGTCGGCGTAATCTCGGGCCTGCGTGACGAAGTAGCGGCGCTCAAGAAGCAGCTCGCACGCCAGCAAGAGCAGCAAGCGATGACTGGCGCGAGTCCGAGCGCGTTGCGACGGCGTGCTCGCTGTAGTAGCAGCAACAACAACGACAGCGAGGACGACAGTGAGGACGAGGACGCTGAAGCAGGTGGACCACGTGCCGAGGCGATTCAAGCGCGACTCCAGGAGGTCCGACAGCACATTGCACGGTACTTTGCAGAGCGTCTGCGGCTACGAGAGGCGCTGCTTCGAATCGACTTTCAGGTACAGTAGGCGTGGAGAGTTGTGAGTTATGGTGGTGGAGAGTGTGGAGCGGCTTGCCACTGACGTTGGTGGTGCTGGTGTTGTCTGTTGGCTGATAGATTGGAGCGGTCAACAACGCGTCGCTTAATGGCACATGTGGTGTGGAGAAGAGCACAACTGTGCTCGTGGCCTCCTCACCCGACGTCGACTCGGTCACGCTCGAGAAGAACCAGGACGAAACCACTGGTCCTATTTCAACCACCGCCCCCGAAACCTCATGTCCCGAAAAACCACCGCTCACTCAAGAGAGCCCATCTTCGAGAACGACGAGTGATGAAGCACTGATGGCGCTCACAGTCCACAAGCAAAGCCTCGAACAAGAGCTTGCGCGGCTAAAGACGCGGATGGAGGACTTTCGTGCAGCAATTCTCGAGAGCGGGTCACTCAGAGAGCACGAACTCTTCGGCGAAGTGCTGCTGATGGAGTACCGTGTGGGGAACCTCGAGGTCGACAAGATGGAGCTCCAAGTCGCGAACGAGTTGCAGGGAATCAAAGTCGACGCACTGCTAAAGCTGCGAAGCAGCATGGGCGGAGGATTCACCAACGGAGCAACGCCGCAGCATACGGAAAGCACAATGTGGAAGCTCCCACTGTTGCTCAACCCGCTCTCGCCCAAGCTCTCAGCTGCACAGCCACCGAACTGCACGTCTACAGCCGGAGACGAGAGCGAGCCGTTGTCTCAGCGAGACTCGCCTCGCCGCAACCCAGCGCTTGGGTTCATGGACGACCTGCGCGATCGCTTCCAGACGCTTACGTCCAGCCGCGACCTCGACGACGTGAAGCAACGTCAACCCCGCCCACAACCACGGCAGTCACAACCACTGTCGTCTGGATATGCGAGTGCGACCTCGAGCAGCGCAAGGAAGCAGTGGGGACTCCACCTCGCGAGCACAGCGCTGCCGTACATCCGCCTCAAGAAGAAGTCGTCGTTCGACGAACTCTCGAGTCTCACACCCGACGGGGCTCTGAAGCTGTCGGTAGGGGCAGTAACCACAGCCACCGCGTCTGCGTCATCGTCGGCCACGGGTCCGTACCTGCGCGTCCTCAAGCACCGACGCAAGGCGCAGCAGCACCAGAGCACCAAGACGACGGGCAAACGCACATAGCGAACTCCCGATGGCGTTGGTGGGGATGCGCATACAGTATGTGAAGATAATGAGAGAACACGTGGTGGACAACGCGGTAGCGCATATGGACGAATAGTTTGCGAGGAGGATATTTGCGGCGTGCGGTATTGGTGGTTTTTGGTCGTAGTGGTGGTGGAGACTCGCGAATTCAAGGGTAAGTGGACCACTAATAGTAGGCGCTGCCTGTCGAGACCGACTTGTTGCGCTTCCGGCTCGAGCGTGAGGTGGAAGGCCGAGCGAGCTCCTTGTCGCAGCGGTCACCCGTCATACTCGCCGAAATCTTCTCGCGAATGTCTTCGTAGAACCGCTTGAACTGGAAGATTTCCACCTGCGAGAAACCACCGATGTGAGTGCCGCATCCCAAAAACCACCACGCATCCACGCAACCGACCTGGCCGCGACGGAACTCGACCAAGTAGACACCGCGGTGGTAGAGAAACACCTGCACAGTGCACGTGAGCACGCTGCCGTAGCGCACGTCGAGCAAGTAGTGGGACCAGTCGACAGTCACCCGCTGGGGCACGTTCTTGTACGGGTACGGGAGGGGGCTCGGGTTTGCTGCGAGGATCGTCTCGATCTTTGCAAGCACAAGTTGAGCCGGCAGTGCGGTCGTAAAGTGCGTCGACCGGGCGACGTGCTCGGCAGTTGGCGGCAGCGGCTCGTCCAGCGGCGAGAGTGTGAGCGCACCTGTCGACTCGCCCGTCGGCGTGGTGCAGTTCAGATCGAGGAGCTCGAGGTTGAACGGCCGGAGCTCTTCGAGCCGCGCGCTCTTTTCAAAGCGCGTGAGGTAGAGCTCAGGTGGCGAGTTGCGTCGATGCACATTACTTCGGTGGAACATTGGTCCGTGGGCCGCTTCAAGCGCGAGCGGAGGCGAGATGAAGCGCCGACTCGTGGCTTCTCGGCTATTGCTGCTGAACGTGGGACCTGAGCCGACCGACGACGACAGTTCAGACGACAGCGTGTTGTCGTTCACAAATACCATGGACGTACGCTGCGCTGACGCGACCGACACGTCAGTGCGGCTCTCCACGACAGTGTCGACGTCGCACTCACTTTCGTCATCGTCGAGCTCAAACTGAAGCAGACTGGCGGCGTCTTCCGCTTCCCGTACGTTCAGCGACTGCGTCTTCTCCGTGACGATCGGGTCACAGCTGCGTGGGGACGTTGGCGGCGTCGGACTGGACGCGAGCGACGACTCCTCATCCACAGACGGCATGTACCCGCCACTCGCGATGCTCAGCAGCCGCGGATTCTTCTGCGGCGACGGCGGACAGAGCGACACGCCGAGCGGGCGACTGAAGCTGTGGGGCGACGTGAGTCCCGACCGCGCCGTCGCGAGGCCACTCCAGCGGTGCTCTTGGTCGATTGTGCTCTGCGGCACGTTCACGACGACACTCGAACGGTGCTTGTACGACGACGACGGCGTCGATGGCGGCGACTGCGGACTGTTGGCTGCTGGGCGCTCGTCGAGCGCGTTCGGACTCGCAGTGGATCGCGGGAGCCGCTGGTCGAGCACCCACGGGTGACGCTGGGCCTCGTCGACCGCCAAGCGCATGCCAGGGTCCGGGTACAGCAGCTGAGCGATGAGCGACTTGGCTTCGCGTGAGAACCGTGGAGGGAAGAACCACGTCGGGAACGCAGTCGCGTCGCTCGCAGGGTCGTCGTCGTCGTTCGCGTCGTCGCTGTACTTGGTCTGGTACGACCACTTGCGGAACTTGTCGAACCGGAGACACTTGAGCAAGTCTTTCCCGAACGGGAGGTTCCCAGCGATCATCGCGTACAGAATCACGCCGATCGACCACGCGTCCGCCTTGGCGCCGTCGTAGCCCTGTCCTGCGTCCAAGAGCACCTCTGGGGCAACGTAGTGCGGCGACCCAACGACTGACCGGAGGCGGCGAATGCACGGGAGCGCGCCAGCAGCCGCGTCGCCCGACTCGCTGCTGTCCGTGATCGCAAAGATCGCAGAGAGCCCAAAGTCGGCAATCTTGAGCGTCGAGTGCTCCTCCGTGTCCGCGAGCAGCAGGTTTTCCGGCTTGAGGTCGCGATGGCACACGCCCGATGCATGGCAGAATGCGACGCCCGAGAGGAGCTGGCTCAAGTACCGTCGAGCGGTGGCTTCGTCCGTGCCGCAGTCGAGTTTGATGCGGTCAAAGAGCTCACCGCCGGCTGCGAGCTCGAGCACGAGGAACGTCGTGCACTTACTGTCCTGGACGAGCTCGAGTGCAGCGTCCAAGCGCAAGACGTTTGCGTGGAAGTCGAGACCCGACATGTTGGACACTTCGCGGTGGATCGACCGGCGCGTGAACGCAAACTTGAGGAACTTCTTGGGCACGCGGGGGATGCGCAGGACGTGGTTTTTGACTTCGACGTCCTGGTACGCGTCGTCGCTCGCAGTGGCAGTTGCAGTCGCGTCGGCACTGAGCGCTGCACCCCAGACGTCGATGCACTGGGGCAGCGTGAGCTCCCGCATCGCGCCCGTACGTGGGTCTTCGAACGCGGCGATCGCTTGCTTCGTCGTCGGGTGGATGAGCCACCACACGTTCCTATGAGCGACACAAGAGGAGGTGGACGACACAGTGTGTGGGTGAGTGTATGTGAGTGGGGGGAATGCGTGCAAAAACCACAGATAGATGCACGTAGAAGGACGCACTCGACGCGCATGGGACTCGTCGAGGCGGCTGAGCTGCTGGGACTACTGCGCTGGAGCATCCGCGCGGCCTGGTCCAGCGGCTTGCCTTTCACGGCCACGACGCAGCGTGCGAGGAGCGTGCTCGGGAGCAACTTGTAGCCCACGGGGTTGAGGATCTTAATAGCCACGTGCTGCCGTCTCACGCAGTGGACAGAGCGTGAGGGAGGCGCACTTTCTACCTACTGCAACGCCATGTGACGGCTCGCACCTGCTTCGTGCGCATGCAGAACGCCTCGTAGACGCTGTTGGTGTAGGCAGGAAGCAGTGTGAGCGACATGCGTAGACACAGACATGCACACCAGCACTGGAACGCACACTCCGGCAGCGCCACCACCGAGGTATCCGCCAAGCTCGTAGATGAGCTCGTTGTTGCTGTAGATGGCTTGGCCGTCGTAGTGGTCCACCTTGACGGTTTGGAGGCGGCGGTGAGGGCGCTCGTGCATCATGAAGAGCGGCGCTCGCTCGCGTCCGGCGTGCGGCGGTCGAGGTGTGGCGATGCGGCGTTGACTGTGTGGCGTTTTGGTAACTTCTCCCCAGTGGGATCAGATCTAATTGGAGACTGCGAGTCTGAGGAACGGATCGAAAAAACGAGGACGGGATGCAGTTCAGGAACTGGTTTCTTGTGTGTGCGGCATCAATGAATGAACCACACACTTGAAGGTGACGCTGGCCTATATCATGAGCACATACGCAGTGTGCTGCTATAGGCGAATGTGTGACGATATGCATGGTTCACAATGGTCACACCAGGTGTGCATGAGCGTCAAAAATATTGACACCCTCACCTCTGAGGAGACTCAGGTTGAAGTTTGTCGTTCTGCCTCTGTCCTCCATGTAAAATGAAAATAAACCTTTATTGGTGTGGCTAGTACTCCAAATACTGATAAAATGGTGATTGGTTTCGTCATATCCAAAAGCGGGAGGAATCTCGAAGCAAGCAAAAAGGTGACATGCTGTCACAACTCGCAGTTCGGTGGCCGCGAGCGCGCACCATCGCCTTCTCCGCTCAAGCGCTTCGACACCGCCGCACTCGCCACTTCAGCTACATGAGCGCGTCGTTTCTGAAACACGCGGCTCTTGAGAACGCCGCTGGCGCCGTCCGTGACGGGGAGGATGTGGGGCATGGGAAAGTGCTCGCGCTCTACTTTGCGGTGAGACCTATCTTTCGCCTTAATGAGCTGCTCACTCAGGCGCTTCCTTGGCGCAGTCGACCATACAATGCTCATTTGGTGCTTGCTGCGGGCCCGGCGCGAATAGGCCGACTGGTGCCCCGATTGCCACGACTTCCAGCCAGCGCTCAACGCCTTCTACGAGCAGGTGAACGCCGAGACCCAGCAGCTGGAGATCGTGTTTGTGAGCTCGGACGCGTCGGCAGAGGACCAGCGCGCGCACTTGAAGGACAAGCAGGGTCCATGGTGGGCCTTGCCGTTCGACAGCGACCTGCGCAACGAACTCAAGCGCAAGGTGCGTCCTATAGATGAATGTGTCTGTATGGACGCTTGTTACTGAGATGCTCGAGTGTGTCGAAGAAGCGGCTGACACGACACGGCCCACACCTTCCACACGCGCATTTGTATGCGCTGGTGTAATGAATCCGTCCTCCCTTGCTCGTAAATTAGTACGGTGTGTGTGCTGGGAAAGAGCAGGTCGCAGTCGGCGTCACGGAGCGCAAGGGCGGCATCCCGAGCCTCGTCGTCATCGACGCGGCTGGCGACGTCGTCGACTTCCACGGCGTGGAGACTGTCGAGAAGCACGGCGCGAAAGCGCTGACCCAGTGGCGCTAACCTGCATTGCGTCCTCTTGACGTCATCACAGGACCACGCAACATGTTAATGCCACCATTCCATTCGCTCTGCACTGTGCGTTCTGGTGACGGAGGATACGGCCTGTAATTGGCTCACGATTGATCCAATGGCCCGCTCTCCATGTGGCGATGCGGATGCTCCGACTCTCAAGAGACCTTCATTCCTCCGCCGCCCCCCCATTTCACTTTGAAAGCAACACAAGCGCGAGCATGAGCACCACCACTGACACCATCCTCGCTGGCGTGGAGCTCGTGAACGCCAAGGGCGAGACGGCGGACGGCGCTGTCGTGACGCGCGACAAGCTACTTGCGTTCTACTTTGCGGTTCGTGGACAGATCTCTTCAATGATCATTCTTCCCTCCATGTGTGTTGACAGAGTGATGGTCACACACGTGTAGGCCGACTGGTGCCCCGACTGCCGCAGCTTCCAGCCAGCGCTCAACGCATTCTATGAGAAAGCGAACGCCGAGACGCCGCAGCTTGAGATCGTGTTTGTCGGCTCCAACCGCTCGGCGGAGGACCAACTCGCGCACCTCCAAGACAAGCAGGGCCCGTGGTGGGCCGTACCGTTCGACAGCGAGCACCGCAACGCGCTCAAGCGCAGGGTGCGTGTCTCTGTGTACACGCTAACGAATGAGAGATAGCGTAGTTGCTAACGCACTGAGCTCACATGTTGTGTGGCGTGCGCTTCCAGTTTGGCGTGTGCCTGCGTCGCGAGCAAGAGGCGGTGGGCGTAGCGCAGATTCTCGCAGGAATCCCAGCGCTCGCGGTCACACGGCCCAACGGCGACCTCCTGCACCTGCTCACAGACGTGGACCTCGAGAAGAGCGACGCGCTCACGCCGGTTGCTGCGCTGTTGATACGCATGTAAACGCTGACGGAGTGAAGTGCGGATGGTCGCAGCTATGAGATTTCATAATGATAAAATCAAGGGTGATCCTAGAATTTTGCCACCACAATACACACTCTTGGGTTTTATTTCGCTGGCTGCACACGAGTTCGACCAACTGTGTCGAGTGGTGCGCGCGTGTGCCAATGACGATGCACGACCCGCGCCGTTCGCCACCGCGACGCGACGAGAGCCAGTACAACGCGAGCCGCCACCGCGGCAGCCATCGCTACGACGAGCGACGGCGCCAGGAAGCGCTCGCGCCGCCCAGTGTGGCGCGCACGATCCGCGAGGCGCCGCCCGGACCGCGGCTCATCATCCGCGGGCTCACGCCGAACGTGACGGACAGAACGGTATTCTACTGGATGAACAAACATTCCGCACGCGCGTGAGCGCCACTGGCGGTCGTCGCACTCGCGCGTGCATTCTCTCCGAGACGGGCGCTCGTCCGTCCCGAGACGACACTTCGTCACATACCCACCCTTTCTCCCGCACGAACCGACGCGCACACAAGACAGACAGAAGCGCGTATTCACGCTGTGAAAAACACGTGCGTGTGTCTTGTGTGTGTGTGTCGTCCGTAGATCATGACGGCGCTGGACGCGTTCCGCCCGACACTTGCGCGCGTCATCTACAACAAGGTGAGTGGTGGTTTTTGGACTCGGAGGTTGACGGATCTGTGGTGCTGACACTCTTGTGGGGGTCGACAGCCCACGGGCGAGTCGCGCGGCTTTGGCTTTGTCGACTTCCAGACGACCGATGACGCGAAACAAGTCGTGCTCGCTTACAGTGAGTGGGTCGGGAGGCACAAGGGCGTGACCACACAGCTAACAGTGCTGTGCGGTGGTTTTTGGATGCGACCACAGCGCACGGACCGCTGCTGCTTGACGGCCAACCCGTGGTGATTGGGTACACGGACAACAACCGGACACAGCAGCGACACGGAACTGGAGGAGGAGACCACGGAAGCCTCGCTGAAAACGACTGGGTCTGCGTGCAGGTGGGTGGGGAGGCCGTATAGAACCCATAGTCGTTGCCTAGGAAGTTGACGTTAACGCTGTCGACTGGGCCAGTGCGAGGGCACGAACTTTGGTCGTCGGACAGCGTGCTTCAAGTGCGAGGCCCCTCGACACGAGCACGTTCGAGAGGCGACGTCGCACGACCGCGAACCAAGTTGGTACACGGATGCCGACGACAGGAGGAGTCTGTCGCTGTCGCCACCACGCCGAAGCCGACAGGACGCGAGCGCTGGCGATGCCCGCCATCCCAGCTACTACGGCGACCGTCACGAGAGCGACCCGGACGGACCACCGCCCACGACAGTCGTTCTCGTGCGCGATCTGCCGCAGTTTACAGAAGAAGGCGAGGTGCGTGCGTGGGATGAAAGAAACGGGAAGGAAGGCAGAATGGGCGTGTCGCTGCTCTTGAAGGTGATGACGACCAAAGAGGGCCCAGTGCTGACGACGAACCCTGCGATGTGCTGCTGTCGTTCCAGCTCCACATCTCATTCGCTGAGTTTAAAGGCGTGACGGACATTCGCCTGATCCGCGACCGCGTAACTGGTCACTCGCGCGGCTTTGGCTTCGTCGAGTTCGCTGACGTAGAGGTGCGTCTGCTGCGGTTGCTGTGAGCCAGCTTCCACCAGGGTCTCGAAAGCCCGACACACACTGACGACGCGAGAGGCGCGTTGTGTTGTGTGTTATAGAGCGCTGATGCGGCGATAGGCTTGGCCGACAGGGTCCGAGTGCACGGCCAGCGCGTGCGGCTGTCGTTCGCTAGGGGCTACGCGCCCCCACCTCCACGGCACCGGAGCGCCCACGCGGTTCCGTCTCTGCACTCGTCCAACTCGATCGCAGCAGTTGCACTCGAGCAAGCGCAGTGGTCGCTCGCGAACGGCTACAGTGGCTCTAACCAGCAGCAGGAGCCCACCTTGGACTCAGAAGTGACGTCGTTTCTCGAAGCGGTCGTCGCCAGTGCTGCTCCGCCTCCGCCTCCCGCAATGGACCGTCCGAAGAAGCAGTGGCCGCTGCCGTTTGAGACTGGTGGCGGCCGTTTTGTGTTCGTGAGCGACCTTGGGCTCTACTACGACGCAGACAGCATGTTCTACTACGACACGCAGTCGAAGCTCTACTACAGCGCCTTCAGTGGCGAGTACTTTAGCTGCCACGACGGCGCGAACGGCGCGCTCGCCACGTTTGCGCTGTTCACGCCCCCAGCCCCGATCGACGACGCACTGTACGCTGCCTCTACCGTGACGACAGCGACAGCGACAACGACAACGACAGCGACATCGAGCGGTAGTGGCGGCGCGTTCAGTCTGACGCTGAGCAAGAAGGAGAAGAAGAAGCCGCTCGCGTTCGGCGCCGTGATGGGGAGCTCGATCGCCGCTGCGAACAAGCTCAAGGACGCGTTCAGTGGGGACCAGACAGTTCCTACAGTGCCGAGTTTGAAGCGCAAGAGTGCAGACGACATCGCCAAGTGGTCGCAGCTGCAACGGGTGGCGAAGGACGCGACGAGCGAGAAGCCACCTGCGCCGCTCGCGTCCCCAGCTGCTGCTGCAGCACTCGACACGCTCGTGAGCGTTGCTGCGGAGGCTCCAGTCTGTCTGGTGCGTTGTCCGTCGGCTCGGGCTTCTGAGTACCTTCAGGACTGTGTCTTGTCTCGTACGATGGGGTGGGACTGACTCGCGTGTGGTGGTTTCGTTCGCTGGCAGCTCTGTCGCCGCAAGTTCACGTCGATGGAGCTCCTCCGGAAGCACGAAGCGCTGTCGCCGCTCCACCGAGAGAACCTGGCGAAAGCCAAGGCGCACAAAGACGTGCTCGCTGCCCAGTACCGAGAGCTTGAGCAGGAGCGCAAGGAGCGTGCGGACGCAGAAGAGAAAGATCGCAAGCGACAGCGTGTAGCGGCGTCTAGTGCGGTCCCAGCAGCACCATCGAGTGGCGTGGCGGCACCGTCGCTCGAGGCGGGGATTGGCGGCAAGATGCTCAAGATGATGGGGTGGAAAAGCGGTGAAGGACTCGGGAAGCACGGCACGGGCATCACTACCCCAGTCGCAGCTGTGGGCAACGTCGGCAGCGACACTGCCGGCATTGGCGCCAAGCCTGTGGCGAGCAGCGCTGTGCCGCCGATCGACATGTCCGACATGGCGTCGTACAAGGAGCGACTGCAGCAGATGGCGCGCGCACGCTACGACGCTGCACCTCGTGGCTTGTGACGCCGTGCTCTGTTGTATTAGCCAGCCCCCCATTCACCACATTCGACTCGTGAACCAAGACACCTCACGACAGCTCAGCTGTCGATCACTTGCTTACGGCCAGGATTCCTCGTTGTCTCTGGCTGCCCGAACTGGACCACGTTGGGTCGCATATCCATCCAACTGGACAGAGGTAGGTGGCTTACAGCAGGAGCTTCTCGACCGCGTCCTTCAAGTGCGATTTCTTGTAGCCCGACACACGCGAACCGACCTCTTTGCCGCCCTTGTAGAAGCGGAACTCGGGGTACGCGCCGACTTGGAGCTCGTCCTTGAGCTGCTCGACTTCCGGGAACGTCACGTCGAGCTTCGCAAACGTCACGCCTGCGTGCTTCGCCGCGAGCTCGAGCACAAACGGCTGGATCTGCTGGCACTTGCCGCACCACGGCGCTTCAAACTTCGCGACCACGGGCTTGCCGGACTGCACGAGCTGCTCAAAGTCCTGCTTTGTCTTGACAATTGCGAGCAACCCAGCGTCCGCGTCAGCGTCGCTGTCGTCGTCGCCGTCCGAGACCGTCGCAAAGTACTTGTGGCTGTCTTTCGGGTTCGCAATCATCGTCTTGTCCCCTGGCTGCCAGTTTGCAGGGCACACTTCGCCATGTTCAGCGGCAAACTGGAGCGCTTGGATGAGCCGGAGCGTCTCGTCCACGCTGCGGCCAATGGGGAGGTTGTTGATCGTAATCTGCTGCAACACGCCCTGTGGGTCGATGATAAACAGCCCACGCAGCGCCACGCCTGCGTCTTCGAGCAAGACACCGTACTTAGCCGAAATAATTTTCGTAATGTCCGCGACAATCGGAATGTCCATTTTCCCAAGCCCGCCTTTGTTGCGTGGAAGCTTGGTCCACGCTAAGTGCGATTCCGGCGAGTCGGTCGAGACTGCAATGAGCTGCGTGTTGAGCGCTTCAAAGTCCGCCGCGCGGTCGTTGAACGCGATGATCTCCGTCGGGCACACGTACGTAAAGTCCTTCGGGTAGAAGAACACGACAACGTACTTGCCACGGTAGTCGTCGAGCGCAATCTCCGTAATGTCGTCATTCAAGACCGCGGCGGCTTTAAAGCGAGGTGCCTGGCCCTGCACACGCGCAGTGGCTGGCGGGTACTGGATCGCAAACTCCTCGTCGTCGTCGTCCTCGTCGTAGTCCTCGCCAAACGCGTCGTCATCGGCTGGGAAACGGCTCGCAAACGACCGCGTCTGCGAGTGCGGGAACGACGCAGCGAACACACGCGGTGTCGAGCGGCCAGCGAGCGCTGCTACGTGAGACGAGGCGGTTGACGCAGCAGCGCGCACTGCAGTGGCGGCAACGACGCGGCGGAGCACTTGCACAGAGCGCATAAGTAACGTGGAGACGGAGATGTGGGCGTTCGTGGGGAAGTTGCGCACTGGAGCGCATTGGAGCTCAAAGTGCGATGCGTAGTGGCCGTTGGATACCGATTCGACATGAGTCTGCCAAACACTGGTGGCAAAATCGAATCGTCACGACAGTTGACATTGTCCGACCTAGATTGAACGCGCATAGTGAAATCCAGTGAAAATATCTCCTATTTTGGACCACAACGTGTCCTACTTCTTCGAGCCGCCAAAGCCGCCAAACCCCATCATTGCCATCATTTCCGCGTCCGCATCGGCCCCCGGCGGCGCCTCCACACTCGCTGGCTCACTCTCTGCCTGCGCACGTGCGTCACTGTCTGCTTCGCCACTCGGTTTCTGCTTTGTGCGCTTCTCCTCTCTCCGCTGCTTCTTCACTCGCTCTTCCTCTTCTTCCATGACTCGGAGCTTCTTCTCGTACTCTACCACGGCACAAACCACCCATATGAGCTACCAGCTTCACTTGTCTCCCCCACGCACCAACTTCTACCACCAGAGTGTCCGCACCTTCCATCGCATCGAGCTTCTTGGTCATCACTGGGTCCCACTTGCGCTTTGCAGCGCTCTGGAGCCGGCTCTTCACTTGATCGACTGTCGACCGCTCCACGCGCATACTGTAGCCCAGCTTGCGCAGATCTGCCCATTTATTCAGTCAGTCAGCACTCGCGTGCCATGTCATCCCTCCTCCACTACAAAACGCACGCTTTTTGCCGTTGATGTGGTCGAGGTAGGCGACCGAGTCCTTGAGCCCGCACTCGCACACTTCGCAGTAGTAGCCGCCGGCCTTTGCGACCTCGTCTGTCTTGACCACGCGCACGGTCCCGACGCTGCCGTCAAGCGCCACGCGCTGCGACCGCGCTTTTAAGAACGCCCGAGCGGAGCCGACGGGACCCTGTGCGCCTTCCGCTGCTGCTTTGAATTCTTCTTTGCTCGAGCGGATCACTTTCTTCTCCTGTACGCATCGCAATAGGAACGTTACGACACCAGTGCTCACACATACACACATCGGAGAGAGAGAGAGCAAACCTCCGCCTCTGGTAACTGGCCGCTCGCGCGCAGCTGCGCTCGGCGCTCGTAGTGCTCGTTGTCCCATGTCTGGCGCTCAAAGTTCGCGACGCCTTTCTTCTCCTGTTGAAAAGACGCACCGCCACCGTCAGTGTCTTCACGTGGAGAGTGAGCGACAGGCACGTGGAGCACATGTGCGCGCACCGCCATACTGTCGCTACTGTGCTTGTGGATGAAAGAGTGTTAGGGTTTGGATAGTGACAAAACCCCGTGGAAATCGAACCTTGCCGAGTAAAACCAGTGACATTTTCGACGTGCATTTATCCAAATGCTACACCCACGTCAATCGACTTGACCGTCCGTTTGGAGGGAGAGCAAATTGACCGTCGGAATCCCTGAAGTGAAGCACATCGACCGACTCGGCCAGGATGGTTCTCGCACACCAGGACGCGTGGCGCAAGCACCCATTCCTCACCAACTGCGCCAAGAAGCCGTTCCCGGGCCTCGGCTTCGCGTCTGCGATTTTTAGCGCCTACCTGGTCGTGGACTTTGTGGCTGGCGGCTCCTCCTCTTCGCACGCCCACAACAACCACAACAGCAAAGTCTCGTACACGCGCGCAGAGATTGGCGAGCGCCCAACGACGCAGTAGGCGGCCGCGACGTTCAAGAACCCAGACGACGACGTGGACGTGGACGAACATGGACGCCACGAGCCGAGCAAGCGTGTAATACAGCGAAAGCGGACGTGACTTGACACCGCTTCCTTCCTATTTTCCCTCCTGTGTAGGTTGGTCTCCTGACCGCACCTCCAGTCCGTCTCGTACTAACTCCGACTCTCCACCTACCACGTCTACACGCTCACCAGCATCCCCCTCGCTCCCTCTCTAACTCGCCGCCATTCCCGTCATCATCCGGTTGATTCGCGTGCTTCTGGAGCTCGAGCACCGACACGCGCGTCATGAGCTGCGTGATCAGCAGCATCGTCTCGGCCTTGAGCTCTTCCTGTTCCAGCACTTGTTGCTGGAGCTGCAGGTTGCTCTGCGCCAGCGCTTCCAGCTCGTGCTGCTGGGTCGTCACCACGCGTCGGAGGTCGTTCACGTGGCTTTCAAGCCCCCCATCGTTCGTCCTCGTCACCAGCTGCGACCGACGCGACCACCGCCCGGCTGACGGGTCTGTCGGGCTGTGATACTCCCGACCGCCACTCCCAGGCGACGCCAGCTGCAGCTGCTGGTGCCTCGCAAACGCAGCGACCGGGTTCATCGCTCCGCCCAGCCCCGCAGCGTCCAGCACTGCGTCCAACTCGCTCGTCGCACGCCGGTGGTGCGTCCGCGTCAGTCCCGCGTAGCACGTGACGCACACACGCTGAGGCGCGCTGAACCCTTTCGTTGCAAGCGGGACTTTCCGGTCCGCGCTGTGCTGCGAACAGATCGACTGGCCGCAGTTCCGGCAGTGGTGGCGGTGCTTAAACACACTGAAGCTCACGTGGCACAGCGCGCACTCGTCGTCGTGCTTCCACTCGGGCGGCGGCTCAACATAGTGGCGACGGCTGTGCTTGTCAATCTCGTCCTTGTCGTCGTCCTCGGACGGGCGGTTGTCGTACAGTGGTTGCGCTGGTGGATACTGTAGGTGGTGGGGCGGCCACGCGGCTTCGAACGTCGGGATCACTGGGAGCGACTGGTGTCGTCCACCCAGTGACGCAGGCGCTGGCCGGGTCTGGAGCTGCGTCCGACTCCGTCGAGCCAGCATGGGGTCCTGGCTCTGGCTCTGGCTCGCGCGTGCGGACGCTGCAGCAGCTGCGACTGCGTGGTAGTGGTAGTCGAGCGAGTGTTTGCGCTGGAACGGGCCCTGCATCTGCTTGTGCAGCGGCGGTGCGAGCGGCATTGGCGCTGAGTTCGCACTCGACGGGCTCTGCGCTTGGCTCGACGTGCTCGTCGACGACGGTGAGACGAGGTGGCCGTCGAGTGACCCACTGTCGCTCACGAGGCTCAGCGACCGGACGAGCGAGCTGTCGTCGTCGTGATGCGTCCACTCGTGGTCGTCGTCGTCTACGAACGCGTCGAAACCACTCTCGTCGTGGCTCTCGAGCAGATCGACGCGTTCCGGACCACCGACCACCGACAGCTCCTTGGCATTCGCCGAGCTGTCGTTGTCGGCGCTGTCGCTCTTATTGTTGTCCTGTTCGGGCGTTGTCCCGCTTGCGTCGAGCAGCAGCTTCATGGCTTCGTCGCTGAAGCCGCCCACGTACTTTGCGAGCTCAATCGTCGAGAGCCCTTCTGGTGTCGGCTCGCGAGCGGCAAGCGGGTTTGCCGCCAAGAGCCGGTGCAGCAAGTGCGGCGACATGCACGCGCGGATGGCAATGTGCAGCGGCAGCAAATGCACTGCGTTCTTTGTCCGCGCGCCGTCCGGATACGCAGCGAGGAGGCGGTCGAGGAGCGCGGCTGGCACATGGGCTTCTGTGCACGCCCAGTGGATCGGTAGCATGCCGTAGTCGCCACACTCGGCCGCGAGCTCTGGGGCAAGCTCAATGAGTCGGAGGAGCCCTTCCCAGTCCGACGCCTCTGCGAGGCGGATCGCCTCCGAGTTGCGCGTCATGGTGCGTAGAGGATCTGTGGTCGTGGTCGTGGTGGTGGTGGGAGAGAGCCAAAGTGAGTGAGCGCGAGAAGCTTTTTGGCTGCAGAAACGGCCGCCTGTTTTTCTTTTGAGGAAAACGTTATGTGGAATTTCATGTTGAAGTGGTTGAAGCGGTTGGTCCACCATTGTTTCGAAAAGATATTGGGACTGTACGATTACACTCAAGATTGGTCCCACCACACCACGCACCACCACGCACCACGCACCACATCCACCATGGACGCCGACAGGCTCGCTTCAGATTGAATGGACCCAATCGCGAGAGAGCTCACGCCGCACCAAAGCCGCCGTCAAAGACGTCGCTCGCGTCATCAGCGTCAACGCCGAGAAACAACCGCTCGAACGAGGCGCAGACCGAGTGCGCGTTCGCAGGGTCCGAGACCCGGAAGCTGTCTGCGAGCATCGTGATCCAGAAACCAGCGAATTTGTAGAACTTGAGCTCCTCGGCTGGGTCCGCCGAGTCGCACAGCAGGCGGCTCATTTCGATCACAATATTCGTGGACTCGAGCTCCGACTGCCCTGCTGCCACGAGTTGTTCGTACACGTCCGCACCGGACACGAATCCGTCGTTGTCCCGATCGGTTATGTCGAACACGCGCGCTACGCGCTGCTGCGACACTGCGTCCCACTGGGAGTAGCACGTCATGGCCGTGTCCACCATGAGCTCCACGTCCGACTTGATCCCTGCTGGCGACGCGAGCTGTTGGTCATCGTCCTCGAAGCGCACGTAGTCCTCGACCACCATACGGATTTTCTTAGGCTGTCGCTCGCCAGTCGATAGGGGCTCGTCGCGGTCGTTGCTGCGACTCTCGAGAGTGCTCGCAGCTCGAATTGTCTGCGTGACCATGACGGGGCGGCCATCCGTCTTGTCAAACACAAACACGTACGCGTTCTTGTCGTTCACGACTCGCAGAGTCTCGACAGCACCTCGGCCGTCCCGTCTGCGGCGTGGCGACCGCACACTCTGCGCCGAGCGGAAGACGTCAAAGAGGTCCAGGAACTCGAGGATGTTGACAACCGACGCGACCTGGGCGCACTCGTCCGGTGGCGACGACGACGCTTGGAGGAACGTGCGCAGCTGCGTGTGCTCGCCGTCTGCGGTGGAGATCCACGACGTGATCGAGCCCGCATTGTTGAGCACCGACACCTCGGCGCCGATGGTCTCGACCTGGTACCGGAGCAAGTAGCTCGTACCGGACACAGCAATGCGCAGGCGGACGCACGCCGACACTGCGTCGCCGAGATCAGGGAGTTCGAGTCGGATGAGCCCGCGGAAGTTCTGCAGTCGCTCAGCAAACGTGAGGTATTTGACGCTGAAGCGAGTAGGCGACGTCGCGAGCGGACTCGCGGCTTCTTGTGCGTCTGATTGCATGCCGAACGCTGACCGCAGCAGCTCGCGCGCGTCGTCAGACAGGCGTCGACGCAACGCCGGGCTCACTTCTGTCGCAGGCATTCGCAGCTGTCGCTTGGTAGTACTGGAGCTGGCGTCAAGTCGGAGCTGGCGAGGGCGAGATGAGGATCGGTTGGTCCTCGAGAGCGAAGATTTGGAAATGCGGGACTCGTTGGGGAGTGGCAAGGAGCCTCTCGTGTTGTACGAGTACGTACATACGTCCTTGAATGCATAAACGAGCGATCGGTCGCTGAGAAGTTAGCCGTCTAGCCGAGCAGGCGACCGAGCGACTCTCGAGAGGCGCGCACTTCCACGTTTCGCGCTTCTGCTTCGAGGCAGTTGAAGCGCGAGCCATCGTCTTGCAGCACCCGTCGGCCAATGTCTTGTCCTGTTAAAGATTCGTATTCGCGTTGGCTTGGGCCAGATGGTTGGTCTGGGCGAAGACGATGAGAACCAAGGACTGGAGGACTGGATTCAATTGAGAAGCACCGCTGTCCACGCAACGCGAGCGCCAAGCCTTGCGACTGCATCGATTGGTCGATGGGTCGAAGGTCTTGATCCGCTCCGATGACTCGGCTTTAGTGCCGTCTTCACAGCTCCTGCTGCTAACCGTCTAGCTTACCGAAGGACAGCTGACTTCAACATGCTCGTGGCGATTCAAACGCGTTTTTAAGCGAGCCAACGCAGTTGCCCCGGGTCGACTGGAAGGTACAGTGTGGAACTCAGGTTGGCTGGTAGTGGTGCTAGTGCTGGTGCTGGAGCATGCTTTCTCCAATATCCTTGGAAAAGAGTACTGTCGCAGTCTTCCACTCTTCCAACAGCGATCCGAGGCGCTGCTCTCTGTAGCCACACTTCCTCTCCATGCACACAGGCTGATCCTGAGCTGTTCGTCGGATTGGGAACGAGTGAGCGCGTCTCAACAAGGAGGGTGGCTGGTGTAGTAGTGTGATGAAGAGCCCCACCCTGACAAGGAGGGGTGACTGCTCCGGAAGAGCCTGCCCACCCAGTTCCTTGTTGTCTATGATGTCTGGTGTTGTTGTTCGCCAACATACTGGTCTGTATTCCTTTGCTCGTTAGGGCTGATGAGAGAATGCATTCTGTCCACACTCGAGGTTGCCGTGGTGCTGTGAGTCAAGAGCTCGACAAGACAGCAGCGAAGCCATGACGCCAGGAGGATCACGAGACTCGACACGCTCAAGTGGGTGGAGCTGAACACCATCCCAGCGCTGACGGTGACAGATTGACAGCTCCTCCATCGGCTCAAGGCAGGAGTTTGCGGATGTGGAACACGCGCGACTCGACCAGACTCTGCCCACACAGCACATGCGTGCGGACCACAACCGCGACTCTCCTGCACACTTTTTGGAAGTGTCCCCACGCGGCAGCTCTCTGGGATGAGCTCATCCGCTGCTGGAAAGAGAAGGGGTCATGTTCACAGCGAATCCAGCAACAGCCATATTTGCGATGTAACTACCAGGTCGACCACCGCATATCGGAACACTGGCGTCCAAGTGGGCGGTCGGGGAGCAACCCCAGTCTCTTTCTGCCCCCAGCGTATCGGGTAGCGAAACTGGTGTGGCACTCCATGTGTGCGTCTGCGGTAGCACACATCTGGGCAGCGCGAGCACGACTGGCGGCGGACGACCCCTGGACAGACCCGTTGGCTGGACCTACACCGTAGCAGGTTGCGCTCAATACTCTGCGTAGGATGGTGTGTCCTGCACGACACGACCACGTTCTTGCTCACGAGAAGCTCTTTGTATTCACTGTGCTCTCAGGACTTCTCTGTTTGGTGGCTTCTTGGAGACTGAGCGATCCAGGAGGAAAGCCTGGCCGCCGAGAGGCGCCGGCAGTAAAACCACCAGTCCCTGTCACTCACTCTCATACAGAATACAATATAAACGCACCGGAAACCACCAGAGCTCCGTGAGTCTCATACACCGGCGGGTGCGGCACGCTCAATCCTTTGCTCATGGCTCCTGAGGCTCGCCAGACTCATGTTGGTGCAGGCCAAAGCGCGGACGAGCCCAACCTCGATCGGTTACAACGACTCAGCCACTCGCTACGCGGCGATCTGCAGCTCTCCGATCCCACTCCACGAGTTCACGCGAGCGACGCTGGACACTTCGTTCTCTTCTTCGACGGCTTCAAGATGGAGAATCCAGGACGAGGAGCCGCTGGCTCGGTGCTGGTACATCTCGGCGGTGAGCATGACCAGCCTGCAATATGCAGGGTGACCAACATGGCCTACGGGAGCCAATGCACCACACCGCTCAAAGCCAACTACCGTGGGCTGCTCGTCGGGCTCCAGAGGGCTGCGGAGACCAGCTGCACACCACTCCACGTGGTTGGGACAAGCGGTACCGTCCTCCATCGCATGGAGGAGCGCTCCGAGCCGCGTAAACCAGAGCTCAGGAGACTCCATCAGCAATGCTGTGAGGTGGCCAAGCGAGTGAAGATCATGAGCTGGCTGCCCATTACGAGAGCATTCAACCAGATGGCATGGACGGCCACCCATTTCGCGCTGGACTCGGAGCGGTCGCGGCAGCACACGTGCGCACACCCTCGGCTGGAGCTCTCACCAGTGGGTCAACATCTAAGCAACGACCTCGCGCAGTGGCGGTAGGTCCGGCGAGACGCCCGGCCCCACGCGTGGCTCGAGACCACGCACGAGGCAAGGAATTACTCCCGAGTCTTAAGCGCGGCACGGACTGCGGAGTAGCACACAAAGCATTGCACACTGTCGGCAGAAGCACCTAGGTAGCGGACGTAGACGGCATGGGTATCGTAGCTCTAACCAGTAGCACAATACACTTCACTTAACCACTCGACACCAGGAGGATCAATACTCTTGGTTGCCAGTAAGCTTATCCTTCTCAGAGGGCACACTTGCATTTGCCATGATCAGAACCGAGTGTTATTATCGGAGGATACCATGCAGGTTCCAACTTTTTCCTGATTCCAACGATTCCAACTTTTGTCTGATTCCAACACGGTTCCAACTTTATCCGGA
>JAASFJ010000065.1:0-49097 GCA_023333755.1 Globisporangium uncinulatum | reverse complement strand
TGTGCAAGTGCTCGTGAACGAGCGCGTGGCTCCCATTCCTGGGTGCGACGGCGCCGTCTTCTGCGAGCTGTCGAAGGTCGAGAAGCTCTGGAGCTACTACCTCACCGAGTATGACTTTGACGCGGACTGCAAGGTGAACTAGCGGTTGCGTTGACAAAAGCCCAGTAGCACTGCATATCGATCGCGCCGATCAGGACAGACTGTGAAAGCTCTTGGGTAAAGACGGCGGTGCCAAGCTTATGTCTTCGAATCTATCGTTGTCTACGACCAAATAGAGTAAATGCGCTTGAATCTGAGCACAGGTGGCTTGCAGATACTGTAATCTTCGACTACGACCCGCTCGTGTTGCCATGATCTTGCGAACGTTCAACCTTGCTGAACAGACCAGGTTCGCGTAATGAATGGACTTGTGTCCACTTGGCAAGATATGTAAACATCGCATCAATAAAGTCCAGGAACTGACCTAAACAAAGTAAGGATCTTGTCCTACGCTGTATAAGAGCCGCATCCCACTCGTTACAGAAGCTTCAAGCTCAACCCTGCAACAGCGGAAAACTTTCTTGCCTCCTCCAACACCGGAAAAGAACAAGCACCATGCCGCCAAAGGACCTCGCTGCCCTCGTCGCCGCGATCGAAGCCGAGCTGCTCTGCAACGAGCAGCAAAAGCACTTGCCGCTGCACAAGAAGACGAACATCCAAGCGCTGCTCGAGTGCGTGTATCCATCCTTCTTTCAGTACCCTCTCCCCTTACAATCTCGAGTCAAACGCGCACTCTCTCACTCTTTCCAACCACCATCGTACCTGACTGACTGCTTGTCTGGCTGTCTCAGAGAGTACGAGCCCGACATGGACGAGCTCGCGCACTTTGCGCACTTTGACGCGTCTCGCAACTACACGCGCAACCTCATCTCCACCGACCACGAGACCTACGCGCTCCTCCTGCTCTGTTGGAACCGTGGCAAGTACTCACCGATCCACGACCACCCGAGCGACGGCTGCTGGGTCAAAGTCGTGCAGGGCTTCGTGCACGAAGTGCGGTACAAGCGACAGGGCGGGACACTCGCTGAGACGTCGAATGTCGTGTTCTCGTCCGGCGTCACGTACATGGACGACTCGCTCGGACTCCACAAAGTCGGGAACCCACGCGACGACGTCGACGCGATCACAATGCACTTGTACGCACCGCCGTACGAGAAATGCCGCGTCTGGTTCGATCCGAGTGACGCGGACAAGTGCTCGGTCGCAGTCTCGAACTACTACACGGAGTTTGGCGAGAAGGTCGAGTTCTAAGCCTCGCTCTCTCTCTCTCTCTCTCAACGTACTTACTTGGCTCAGTAACGAGTGGTAACGAGGAGACGAATGCACCGTCGTGTTCATCTTACTGTCGTCGCTTCGGAACTCGGTCAGTGCTGTCGTCCAGGTCTGGAAAATCCGAGACGACAGTCGTCGGAAGACGCACGCGTTCCTTGTCTTTGAAGGCAGCGGGTGGCGCTGGCGTCGCTGGCCCAATCGGGGCTCGTCCTCCACCGGCGGTGCCCTTCCCCGACTGGTTCGACAGCGTCTCGAGCGCACTCTCGTTGTCGCGGCCAATCATCGACTGCCACGACCGGATGTTCGCATGGAGCTCGTTCATGACAATGTTGTACTCGTCGATCGCAAACGCTTGGCCCGCAGTCTCGAACAGCGGCATTGCCAAGAGCGTGAGGAACGTTACTTGGCTCTTAGGCAAGTTCGCGAGCCGCCGGTCGCAGAGCGGCGACACGGGCAAGTTATGTCGCTCCTCAGCGTCGCCTTGTCGGAAGAACTCGTCCGAGATCCGGTTCGCCCACAGCTGGTGGTGCGTGAACGGCTTCGCGGTGTGGCCCAGATCCGAGAGCATAAGGAGCGTCTCCATGATGAGCGTCACTTCGAGCCCGCGTGTCTCGTCCGAGACAGCAAACTGCTTGCTCTTGAGCTTTGAGATGTGTGGAAAGTGGCGCGAGAGGTCTGTTGCAAGCACCATCTGGATGATCAGCTTCCGCGTCTCGACACGCACAGCGAGCGGCATGTGCGAGAAGATGTCAAACTTGTCGTGCGACACGATGCGGTAGAGCTCGGCGATGTGCATGCGCTCGAGCACCGAGTCGTCGCTGTACGTGATCGCGAGCTTCGACCGCGTGGCGATGAGGAAGCCGTTCGAGACGCCGGGGTGGCTCATGTCGTGGGCCGCCGCCGCCACGAGCCCGACAAAGAACGTGCGGTCATCCACGTCCAGGTTGAGGCGCCGCAAGTAGAAGTTCATGTCGGCAACAACAGACCCTGCGTGGCTGCACGGGAAGCATACACGCAATGAGAGAGAGCGAGTGAGAGAGAGGACGGACACACTACACGGGACAACGCGACGCACAGGCAGTTGTGGTACGGGTTGCGCTTGAAGTAGTGGTTCTCGACTGCGCCAATGAACGCAGTGAGTTTCTTCATGTCGAGCGACAGACGCGCGCCGAACGCGTTGAGCTCGACACACGAGATGAAGACGACCTGGAGCGGCGACGCACAGCGCTGCTCAATGTAAAACATGTCGACGTGGAACTGGTCCCGGAGAGTGTTCATGAGCCAGCGCGAGAGGTCTTCGCTGGCTTCGTTCACATCGTTCGCAAAGTACTGCGCCACAAGGTCGCTCGCGCACCGGTCGTCTTCCAGGTCCATGTTGTAGCTCATGCGACGCGAGTTGGCGGCTTGCAGGATCTGCCCCGGCACCGACAGCTTCCGTGCACGGCGATCCGAGAAGAGACTGGACGAAGACGCACGGTAGAGCCCTGGCGGCGGCTCCTTGAACGCCATCATGTGCAGCCAGCCCTGGACTTCGTCTTCGTACTCTGCCATGGACGGGTCGAGGCTCACTCCGAACAGGTCTTCGTTCGTCACGAGCGTGGTGATGATCTTGTCAATGTCCTTGCGCTCGTGGTCGCTCATCTTGACCTTGAGCTGGCACAAGATGCGGAGGATGTCGCCCATTTCGTAGTGGAGCTGGTAGTGGAGCTTGCCTGAGAGCTCTTCCTTCATCTCGACGTTCTGGTTGCTTAAGCGGCGGTTCTCGCTCACGAGGTTCACCGAGTTGAGGAACTCGGCTCGGCCGCTGAGCTCGTTCTCCCACACGCCGCGGATGAGCAGCGCTGTGACCATGAGGAACACGCAGAACGTGCTCCACCGGATCGCCGTGTCGGGGTAGTACACAGCCGACACCACGAGCGTGACGACCACGAACTCGCAGCTGACAAAGCAAAAGTACGGGAACTGGAGCCGCAGCAAGCACGCCGCAGTGCTGATCGTGAGGAGGAGAAAGAAGTAGAGGTTGTCAGCGAACGTGTCGCTCAGTAGTTGCACGAGCAGCTTGTCGTCTGCGTGCGCACTGGTGGTGAGCCACTCAATGAACGCGAGCTGGTGATCCACACACGCGACCATGATTATGACTACGGGCAAGAAGACGAGGTGGCAGTACGCCATGAGGAAGAGCTCGACAGGATCGCACCACAGGCGCGCGAACTGCGACTCGCCCCGGCGCCGCCACAAGTAGAACGCACATGCGACCGCCGTGACGTAGAACACGATGGTGATAAACACGAACACGCTAATGTCGAACCACGTGCGATGTGCGCTGATGGACGCAATGTCGACTTTCACTGCAGTCGGGGTCGCCTCTGCTAAGTGCGTACTGAGGTAGCGCGCGGTGACCCCCGTGATTTGCTCGAGCGCACCGCTGACGCAGAAGACGGTCGCGAGCGCCACGAGGCAGATCATATGCAGCGCTACATAGCGCTGCTTCTCTTGGCGGTAGTACGTCTGGAACTTGAGCTCGACGTCGCGGTCGAGGAAGTAGCAGAGGAGCGGGTGGAGTTCCTGCTGCAGCGCAGGTAACAGCTGGCCGGTGATGGAGCGTCTTGGCGCCACCTGCATGGAACGTTTGCTGAGGCGCAACCTCGATGCCGGCCGGAGGGCTTTCAGTGGCGGACACTGGCGCACTTGCATGGAGTGTGATCGGCAGGTGATCTCGGTGTCAGTTGTGTAGTTGTGTGCGAGTTTTGTGGCGGTTTTGATAACCTATTTGTGTAGCCATTTTCATGAAATGGGTTCATCGAACATCTGTCCAAGTTTACATATATCAGTTTCAAGGATTACTTACAAAGCTGGCTGTTTTAGTAAATTAAGATAGAATATTGGGCAGATCCGTTGTTTACGGTATCATTCTTGATTATTTCAGTGAAGTGATGCTCATGTCAGCTCACGAGTAACCTGCGTAACCTTCTGGCGTTAGTAACCTCCGAGTAACCACGCGTCAGTCTGCGAAGAGAACGCCTGCCTGCCTGCCAAGCCGGACTCGCTCGCCCCCACCCACGTCGCCGCACAATGGCGGAACGCAGCTACTACGAGGTGCTGGGCGTCGAGAAGACGGCGACGGACGACGAGATCAAGCGCGCGTACCGCAAATTGGCGATCCGCTACCACCCAGGTGCGGCAACTTGCTGTTGTAACGCAATAAAGCTCCGCCCCTCATTGTGACGCATGTGTGCGTCTCCCAGACAAGAACTTGGATGACAAGGAAGCGGCTGAGGTCAAGTTCAAAGAGATCGGGGAGGTGCGTACGCCCGTGTGTTTGAGTGGCGTGGAACCACATGAAACCTAGCGAAACGATAGCATCAACAAGACGGAGGCTGACTGGATACGTCCCCCCCTCTCAGGCGTACTCGGTGCTCTCGGACGAGAACAAGCGGCGCCAATACGACCGCTTCGGCAAGAACGCAGTGAACGGATCGGCCGGCGGCCACAGCGGCCGAGGTGGCGGCGTGAACTTCCAGGGCCAGGACGCCGAAGAGATCTTCCGCACGTTCTTTGGCGGCCAGGACCCGTTCTCCATGTTCTTCCAAGAGGGGCTCCACGGTGGCGGCGGACCCCACGGCTTTGGCGGCCAGCGCGTGCACGTAACGCAGTTCGGTCCTGGGTTCTCGTTCTCGACGTTTGGGAATGCGCCGGGCATGCCGGGCGGCCAGCACCCGTTCATGCGCCATCGGTGCGTTGTGTGCTTATATGTATATATGTATGGGTCGTCGTTGACTGGCGTGGTGTTGTGGTCCAGTGGCGACATTCGCAACGGTTCAGGGGGTGGTCAGCAACAGCAGCAGCAGGCGGAGCAGGTGTCGCGGTTCCGAATCGGTGGTGGAAACCTGCTGCTGATTCTGTTTCTGCTCTGGATCATGGGCGTCCCCCTCAGCTACCTGTGGATAGCGCTCATGATCATCAGCTATCTCGGGCTCGTGTGAGGCGCGAGGTGAAGCGAGCGCTCGTCGTGGCTTCCAGCGACTTCTGAGAGGAACAGCTGACGTTCAGTGGCTTGCTCTGGCTCGGCCCACTGACTGACCGACCGATCAACCAACCAGCCAGCCGCTCGATTTCGAGCCGGAGAACTTCGTTCATCCTCTCTCTCGTCTGGCTCGCAACTGGTGCCTTCTCGCCGTGTTAATGAACTATTTATCACCACTCACCTCGCTCGCTTCATCTGGCCCTCCAACTGTACTCACCTTGAAACCACCTTGAGCATCAGTCCTCCAGACTCCACTTTTGGCACCTTTCAGTCGTTTAATCAGCTGATTGGCCAAGTGAGAAAGTGGAAACGATCCGAAAGTGGGAAAGATCCCACTTTCGTATTTTGTCGGAGCGCCAAGCAACAAACAAGGGTGACCTGCTCACCGCCGACGACACCACCGCGACACTGCGATGAAAGCCCCCGAGACGCCGCTGCCGCGCTATCGCACGGCGTCCTCGGGCTCCTTCTCGTCCTCCTCGCCGTCGTCGTCACTCACAGCCGCTGCCACGTCATCGTCGTCCCCACACGCGCTACTCTCAACCCACAAACTGAACCCAAGCAGCTCCGCACCGGCCGGTGTCAAGAGCAGCAAGCCCACGCTTGCGCCGTCGCCTTTCGCGCCCCGCAGCGTCTGGTCGCTCGCGATCACATGTTTCGCGCTCGTAAGCGTGCTCGTGCTCGCAGGCGTCGCCCTCGGCCCAATGCAGCCGATCGGTGGCGCTGCTGCCGACGCAGACGCGCGTCTGGACACTCAACTGCTCAGCACGCAGCTGAAACTCGAGACGTTCACAGTGTCGACGCATACACTCACCCAGCGCGACTCGGTGCGCGTAGACTTTGCGTACGCGTCGCTGCCATCAGCGCTGACAGAAGCCGTGAGCTTTGCCGACGACTGGGTCGGCGCGTACTGTATCGACGACGAGCGTGCCACAGTACCCGTGCACGAGTACATGGACCGGCGACGTACTGGCGGACGCGCGTCCGGCTCTGTCACGTTCGGACCGATGGTCAACATGCGCTGTGCGTGGCAGTTCCGGTTCGTCTCGGGCGTCAGCGGTGCGACCCTCGCGACGTCCGCGTTCGTGCGCTTCGCCCGTGGGCCCACAGAGCCGCTCCAGGTCCACTTGGCGCTGACGGAGGACCCGACAGCGATGCGCGTGCACTGGGTGAGCGCAGCCGTGCACGAGCCTGTAGTAGTGTACGGTTTACGCGCCGACGCGCTGGACCGGACCGCGTCCGCGACGTCCAGTAGTTACGCGGCCAGCGACATGTGCCGCGCGCCTGCGACGACAGTGTCAGCCAGGCTCTTCCGGGACCCAGGCCAGCTTTACGAAGCGCTCTTGACAACGCTCGAGCCTGGCGAGACGTACTTTTACCGTGTCGGCAGCCGCACGAACGCGTCGACAGCGCTGCTGAGCGACGTCTGGCGCTTCACGCTGCCGCCTCGTGCCGGCACAGCCGTGTCGCCGAGCCTGAGCTTCTTTGTCTTTGGGGACCTGAACGCGCCGGTGGCGGCGACCGAGAACTTTGCAGTCAACGGCAGCTGTGGGACGACAATGGAGCTCATTGCGCGCGACCTCGACGAGACGCACTACCCGTACGCTGCGCTCGTGCACGTTGGAGATATCTCGTACGCGAATGGCGCGACGTTCGTCTGGGACCAGTTCGGCGAGCTCATCCAGCGCGTGGCTGCACGCTTGCCGTACATGGTGAGCGTTGGGAACCACGACTACGGGTACCTCGAAGGCGCGGACCGGAACGACCCCGTGCGGTTCCCACGCAACGCGCCGTTTGAAGCCGACGGGACGCACGGGTTCCAGTCCCACGGTGAGTGCGGGGTGCCGCTCCAGAAGCGCTTCCACATGCCGAACAACGGCAACAGCCTCTTCTGGTACAGCTTCGCTGTCGGTCTCACGCACCACGTTGTGCTGAGTGGCGAGCACGACTTTGCCAAGGGCTCGCCTATGCACACGTGGCTGCTCGCGGACCTCGCACGCGTCGACCGGACCGTGACGCCGTGGCTCTTTGTGCACCTGCACCGGCCGCTGTACTGCTCGGTGGCGTTCGCAGGCGACTACTACCGGTCGCTCCTGTACCGTGACGAGCTCGAGCTCGTGTTTGCGACGTACCACGTCGACATTGTCTTCTCAGGCCACTACCACTCGTACGAGCGCACGTGTGCAGTGTTTGATGACGTGTGCTACTACGACACACAGAACGGGAAAGCACTCGCGCCAATCCACCTCATGATTGGCTCAGGCGGTGCGAACGTCGATGAGTACGCGTACTACGACCGCGCATGGCGACTCGCCGCGTTCCAGACCTACGGCTACGGCCGCGTGCACGTCTTCAACGCGACGCACGCGCACTTTGAGTTTGTCGCGAACGACAAGGCGGCAGTCGTCGACGCAGTCTGGATCGTCTCGGACCACAACTGGCCGACTGACCGCGTGCGACGGTACCGCGTCGGCGTCTCGCACGTTGTCGCGATGATTGGGCTCGCTGTAGCACTCGCACTGACAGTGGCGGGCGTGCGCGTCTGGCGCCAGCGCGCCAATGTCGCTGGCTACAGCAAGAAGCTACCTGGGCAGGTCTGACAGACGGCTCCCTTGTACGTAACCTATAGAATCCCCCCTCCAACACACACACGTATGCGCTCGACCACCGCCGCCTGCGTATCTATCTATTCGCGAGTGCTGCCACCGCTAGAGCTCAAACTCCTCAGCGTGGATGTCGAAGCAGCGCGTGTCGAGGTTCGCGACCGCGTGCTCTGTCGCACGCTTGAGCGCTGCTGGCCCAGAGACGAAGACACCGATGCGGTCGCCCGCCAGGAACGACGACGCGGTCCCAGTCGCTGTGCGGCCACGCTTGGCAGCACTAAACTCGGCGTGCACGTGCGTGAGGATGCGCTTCATGTCTGGCCGTTCGCCCACTGTGACGCCGTACTCGCCGAGCAGGTCGCCTGCGACGACGACGTCCGGGCTGTGGAACTGGCGCATTTTCGCGACAGGGCCGTCGCGGCTTCGAGCGTCCTGCTGGATGCTGTCGTAGCACTGGATCTCTGCTCCGCTGTGCAGTCTCTCGGCACCACGCACTGTCGCTTTCCAGCACGTCTCGACTACGAGCGCAGCAAAGACGACGAGCAGAGGGACCACGACGAGCGTCATTGCTTCGACTAGGTTCTCGAGCGGCCACCACTGTGTGCCGCTCTGCATCAGCTTCCCGCCGCCAAACTCGAGCCAGAGCACGGCGAGCGTGTTGAGCGACAGCAGCAGGACGTAGACTGCGATCCGTGCCGTGCGCGAACGCAGCGGTGGCGAGAACGGCGTCGTCCCTGCTGTCGCCTGATGTTGCTGCTGTTGCTGCACACGAGCAGCGGCTGTCGAGTGTGCGTCGCCGACACGCTGTACGAGCCTTTCAGCTCGCGGGTGTTGCGTGAGGAAGACGCGGATCGACACGCGCTCGCCGTGTGGGTCCGACGCACGCAGTGTCGCCAGCACAGGGTGGATCTCTTCAAGCAACGCCAGCTCGCGGAATGCGAACACGACGTGCACGCGCTGGGTGAGCCGGCCGTCGGTCGCGAGCTTGGCTGCCATGTCTTCGAGGATCGCGAAGAGCGGCGTCGCGCCAATGCCGCCGCCGACAAGACAGAGTGTCGAAAAGTCTTCGTACCTTTGCAGCGACGCACCGTAGAACCCGTCGACAAGCATGACAGGGAGAGAGCTGCCAGTGTTGTTGCAGCTGGTCTCTGCGAGCGCGACGAGGTCGTGCGTCCAGTCGCCAAGTGCTTTGAGCAGCAGAGTGAACGTCCCAGAGTTCGCGAACGGCGCTGATGCGATCGTGAACGCGTGCCACTGGAGCCGCGAGAGCACTGGGACGTTCAAGTACACGAACTGGCCGAGTGCGAACGCGCCGTCGGCACTGGCCGCTCGTGCGAGCACGACTTTGACGATGCTGTCGGGCAGTACTGTGAGCTCCAGTACCCGCACAGGGCGTGTAGCGTTCCACGTCGAGACGCTCCGGCTGACAAAGTAGAGGCCGAGCGTCGGGAGGAGCCACCAGATGATCGTGACCCAGTGTAGGACAGCAAAGATGACACCGAGTAGGTACAAGTGGTGCGTGTAGTAGAACGTCTCGAACATCGTGCGACGCACGCACGGGACCGACGTGGCGCCGACCACGAGGAGGAACGCGAGCGAGAGCTCGCCAAAGACGTTGAACCACGCCGTGAAGCCTGGCGAGTTGTAGTCGAGCGCACAGTCAAAGCACGGCAAGGCTTTCGCCGCGAGCACGCCTTGGCGCTGCCAGAGCCAGTAGAACGGCAGAGCGTGGCCGACGCCAGTCACGAGCGTCCAGACGCCGAGCCAGCGGTGGTACGTGACGCCGTGCGCGTACGAGATGTGCAGGAAGTCCATCCACGCACAGTTGCGTGTGCACGGGAGGAAGAGGAACGCCATGTTGAACACGCACGCGTAGCCCAGTAGCGTCCCGGCCAGCTCGAGGACTGTGTCGAACGTGAACGCCTCGCCTGGCCGCGGGAGGTACTGGCGCATGTAAACATAGCCGTAGCCAACGAGCACCACGTTGCCACCGAGTAGGAGGGTGTGGAAGAGCAGCTCGCCGTAGCCGACAGGGCTTAGACGCCCGAGCACGCAAGGCTGGCGGCGTAGGAACGCGCTGATCTGGAGCGCGAATCGCGACGCTGCACGACGTGGAGCGTAATCGCGCGACAGTTCGACGAGCACGAGGCTCACGAGCAACGGCGCGACAGCTCCGAGGACAAAGAACATGGGCCGCATCATTTCGACGTGGCCTCTGTCGAACGTGAGTACGCCGTGGGCGTCCCGCCCGACTGTGACGTTGAACCAGCCGCAGATGATAGTCGCAGCTGTCTCTTGAACGAACGGCGAGAGGTACAGCACCTGCCCGAGTGTGTACGCGCCCATGCACGCGAGGATACCGACGTGGGCAGCGCTGGTCCACCACTCGCTGCGGGCGTTCGCGGGCGAGGACTCGAGTGGCTGCAGTGTGATTGGTGCGCTCTTGGTGGTCGCTACAGGCTGTCGCCGCGCGTAATACTCGACAGCGAGCAGTGGACGATCGTCGTCGTCCTTGGGTCTCTGGATGGCCATCTGAGTCCTTCCGAAAGCTGCTGGTGGTGGTGCTTGTGCTGGTGGCGGAAGAACCGCGAGTGGCGACCATCGTGTGGGAGAAGCTCACCGGCAGCATGTGAACAGCGAAGATTCAAACCGGTGTAAGCCACCTTGGACAAGGGTCGACTGGCGAGCAAGAAGCAGTCCATCCCATCCTCCTGCGTCTCGAAGCGGCGTGGCTTGCACCAATCGCGGCACCCGACTTCACGTGGCGAATGCGAAAACGAGCCATTTCGATGGTCCCGTTGCCAATTATTGGTTCGAGAGCAATGCTTCGCCATCCGTTATTACTCAAAAACCACCCATTCATGGAGGTGCTCGCGAAGCACCATCACCACCGCCTCGTGCCCGCGCGCCAGCGCTTTTCTCAGCGCCGCCGCCATCGCCAATTCATCACCGCACTCGAGAGGGCGATTCGCGAGCAGAAACGCCACCACTGACACGTATCCGCGTGCTGCCGCGCCTTGCAGAGCTCGGAACGTACAGCCTTCGTTGCGGTGGTCGTGCAGGAACCGCACGACGTCGACGTGGCCGTTCACAGCAGCCAAGTCCATTGCCATCGACGTGCAGTCCACGCGAATCTCGCCACCGTTCTTGCTGCTGTCATCTCTGCTCGCAACGCGGTCGAGGACGTCCTCCCCACTCTTCACGCTCACCTCGTCTAGAAACCGCACGACGTCGAGGTGCCCACTTCTCGCTGCCACGTTCATTGCGCTTTTCAAGTGCACGCTGCGTTTGTTCCGCTGCCAGTTTGCAACGAGCAGCTGCACGGTCTCCAGATTGCCGCACGCAGCCACAGCGTCGATCGAGCGAGGCATAGCACCTTCTGTCCGCTCCTCGCTCAGCATTCGCACAATGTCGTTGTGCTTGTTGTCCACAGCGCTGTGCAGTGCCTTTGTTGTGCAGCCCTCTCTGCGGTGTTCGTGCAGAAAGCGTACGATTTCGACGTGTCCGTTCTCGGCGGCGCTGTCCATTGCGACAGTCGTGCAGCCCTCTGTTCGGTGCTCGTGTAGGTATTTCACAACCTCCAAGTGTCCGTTCTTAGCTGCGTGGTCCATTGCTTTCGTTGTGCAGCCCTCCGTCCGGTGCTCGTGTAGAAACCGCACGATCTCCAGGTACCCGCGCTTTGCTGCACCGTCTATCGCTGCCGTCGAGCAGCCCTCCGTGCGGTGTTTGTGCAAATACCACACGATCTCACAGTGTCCTCTCGCTGCCGCCCCGTCCATCGCATGCGCCGATCCCTGGTGGACAAGCCCGTGTTCGTGCAGATAGCGAACAACGTCGAGGCTCCCAAGCGCCGCCGCTGCAACCAGCGCCGCGTACGTGCAGCCTTCGCTTCGGTGGGCGTGGAGGAAACGCACCATGCTCAGGTCCCCACGCGCTGCCGCCGAGTCCATCGCCCGCGTTGAGCAGCTGAGGACGCGCTGCCCACTGTGGATCACTTCGAGCATCTTGAGCGAGACAGCACCGTCCATTAAGAACTGGTGGTTGCGGTGTCCAGTAAAGTCGTAGCCGCGGTCGTACGCCCACTGTATTGTCGCCGTGTCGTTGCGCTCCACCACATCCTTGAGGTCGCGAAAGTGGACGGTCGCGCTCACTGATGGGAATCTAGTCACGAGCAGCTCGAGCATAACGACGTCTCCGCGAAGCAGCGGCGTGCGCGTCAGGTCCAGCTCGGCAGTCCACCACTCGGGCTCTGTCGCCAGCATGTCGGCGATCCAGTCGAGCGCGTCGAGACGACCGTAATGCACGGCACACGCCGTGACTCGGCTCGTGTCCAGCAGCTCTAGCTCCTTGTCGTCACCCGCAAGACTCTTGCGCGCCTCGTACGCTATCTTGAGCATCCGCAAGTTGTCTTCCGCCAGCGCCACGTGCAGTAGAGCGCCGGAGAACAGTGGGAACTGCTCGCCATCGAAATAGTACCCTGACGATGGCTTGGACTTGTCCCGCAAGTGCCGCGGCATGACGTCGCGGTGGAAGCGATGGAGCGAGAATGACCAACCACTGACGCTCATAGCGATGCGGCGCCATAGTGCAGCGTCTGCGAGCACCGCGACTCCAGGGCTCGGTGGCAATGACGCAGCGGACATGGAGAACGAGAGCGAGTGTTCGAATGGTGTGCTTGCCAACACAGAGACCACGTCACATCAGGAACATGGGTACATTCGAAGTAAATGGGTACAGTACTCCGAACGTACCCATTTACTCCGAATGTACCCATGTACACACGAAAAAACATGCACTCTTGGTTTCTATTTGTGGTGAGGGTTGGTAGTAAACTCCAACTGCAACTTTCCCTCTCACAGGCGGCGAGCAATCGCGTCTGCGTCGACGCGCGCGCGCGGGTGGAGCCAGTTCGCGAACGGCACGGCGTGGGGTCCGAGCTGCTGGGCGAGCGCACGGTCGAGCGCTTTCTCGACTGCGCACAGGTGGCGCACGTACTGGAGCTTGGGCCAGAGACAGCGCTGGCCGCCGCCGAGGTACCGGTCCATGTCTTCAACGGTTGGGTTCAAAATCGCTTTGATCCCAATCGCTTCGAGGAAGACAAAGTCCGGGATGAGCGTGACGTTGCCCGAGAAGTTTTGTTTAAAGTACGAGCTGAGCTGGTGGCCGTAGATCTTGGGGAACAAGCCGAGGAACGCGAGCATTTTGAGTCGGTGGCGCACGTCTGCGGCAATGACGCTCTCGAGCGTGTGGAAGACGCTCTTGCGGAAGTTTGGGTTGTCGACGTCGTCGCCAACGAACGGGACAACGTGCGGGTTCACTTGGGAGACGAGAAAGTTCGTCACGTTGAAGCAACTCGCCATCGTCTCCATGGGCAAGTCGTGTTGGATGCTCCCGTCCACCCACTCGCTCCCGAGTGACGTGTACGGGACAACGTGGCCCGCAAAGTCGCGCGCCATGAGCTGCTTGCCCTTCATGATACCAGGGAGCGAGCACGAGACGGCGACGGCGCTCCAGAGTAGCACGTGCGGCGACGTGATGTGGTTCAGCAGCAGCTTCTTGGGGCCTTTGTGGCTCCCAGTCGCGTCCGACGCGGACACAGTGATGCACACGTGCCGCCCGGTCTTGCGGAACGCGTCTTGGAACGTGTAGTAGAGCGTCTTGGCCTCTGGTGCAGTCGCGCCCATGGGCTCACTGTAGTAATGCTGCGTCGTGCGCTCAAACATGGAGCACTCGACGAGGAAGCCGGTCTTCACACAGTGCGCGAGCTGCTCCATGAGCGGCGGGAACCACCGGATGCCGGCCGGAATGAACCGTGTCGAGATGTCGTTCTGGAGAATGTCGTCCAAGAGCTCGGCGTTCGTCTTACACGCCGCCATCGCAGCAGCGATCGACCCGCCCGACGAGCCAGAGATGACGTTCGGGAGCAAGTCGGCTTCCAGGAGCGCTTTCATGACGCCCATGTGGTACATTGCGATCGCACCACCGCCACTGAGACACAACGCAGTCGCACCGAACGACTGCTTGAGCTTCCGGAAGAACGCGGCTTTCTCGTCCGGTGGGAACGCCGCCGCGTCGGCTTGGGCGAGCACGTCGAGCGCTTCGACAACGAGCGCGTCAAAGTCGTCGATCACAGCTTTCGTGCCCGAGTGGCACGCGAGGTGCAAGCTCGGCGAGTCGATACCGAGTTTGTTGCGCGTTGCGAACGTCGCCGCGACGTACTGGAGCTCTTGGAGGTTCCCGCCGGCGAGTGCGCGTGTGAGCGTGTCGGTGTTGACTTGGAGCTGCGCAAAGTCGCAGTGGTCACGGTCGTCCGGCAGAATCGCACTCTTCCAGTGCTCTTTTCCTTCGAGTACGTCGAGGCATGCGGCCATGTTTGCCCACTCTGTGTAGGTCTTGGCGCGTTTCATGATCTGCCGGAGCGACTCGGCGTACTTGTTCTGGACGCTAAAGAGGCTCTCATACGCACGTTTTGAGGTAGAGACGATGCCTTTCGTGAGCTTGAGCGAGAAGTACACAGTCATTGAGAGCGCAATGCGTGAGACTTGGTACAGTGCGACGACCCACTGGACGACGACGACGAGCTGGAGGCAGCAGAACCAGCCGATCCACTTGTACTTGCGCACTGCAAGGACGCCGGTTGCGAGCAGCGCACCCATGGCCGCCACTTGCGCGAGCACGCGCACGTCTTCGACTGCACGTAGTACTGCGAAGCACTCGGTGAGCGCGTCACTGACGTGTGAACGGGACCAACACGGGTGCACGAACGACGGTAAGCGGGCAGTCGCAACGACGCTCGCAAGCGCACGCTGAGCTGCTGTGCGCATGTCTGGCACTGCGAAGAAGGGCGACGCGGCAGCCGCTTGCACGGCGTAGCTGCCGACGACCGAGAGCACGAGTGCGCCGCCTGCGAGGTTCGCGACGAACTCAGCGACGCGGTCCGAGTCTTTCCACGCAGCCGCTGGCACTGGTGGTGGCGGGGGAGAGACAGCAGCCACCATCAGAATGTGCGCAGTGCGTGCCGCAAGCGTGCTCGTTCGTGAGGGCCTTGTGTGGACGGAGTCACGAGTCAGGAGAGGAGTGCTGTGTGCGTGTCTGCGGCAGATTCGGGAATGCTGCCAACTTTCATGGCTCCTCGACTTTGGTTCGGGGACGGACTGGACACTCGCGTCGACACAGACTGCGTTCCCAAATGAATCGAAAGCCGTTTACGCTTCTGTATTTGATGGAGTTTACTGTGAGGAAACACATCTAAAGACTGGACAAGCTGGTGCTAACGTGAACGGAGTGCAGCACAGCGCGAACGAACATGTCGATGGCGCGCGGCGAGCCATTCTCGTCTTCGTCTCACGGAAGTATATGTCACCAACTGAATTGAATTGGAAAATGTCCCAGCCTTCGTGCCAGATGATGGCGAAGCTTCGGGTCGAGATGTGAGGTGGGTGGCAATCAGCTTGCGGTGGTGCGCGTGATCTCCTTGTATCGAGCTTCTCGACTCAATACGGGCGAGAAAGTCCTTGCCGAAGCTGTGGTGCCGGCATGCGTTGGTGTTCGACTTGAACCGAACATCGGTTTGTGTGCAGTTTTTCCGTTTCATGAAACGGTCGAAAAGTCGGTGGCAGTAGTCAATATGGAAACGATCAATGAACCTGGCTCCAGCACCAAAGACACAGCTCCAGTCGCTGCTCTTCTCCACCATGCCATGCACTCGAAAGGAAAGATAGTGCTTATCCCTCAAACAAAAGAGAGACCGAGCGGCGCTTGGTCTTCCAAGACAAGAGCCGTGTTTCCGAAGGCCAAGACCCAGTTCTCATCATGAAAGCAGCCGCAACAGTGCGGTGTATCAGTGGGGTCTGAAAGCGGATACAGTAGTACCGATAGTATGTAGAATATGACGCTGTTGCCGTCGATCAGGAGGAAGGCGCGTGAGGCCGCAGGTGAACTGAGAGCTCTTGGTGGCTTCGGTGTCGAGATGGTGGCTGTCGTCTCGCCACCACTTTCCTACGTGAGCTTTTACCTTTTGGAATGGGGCATGTCGTCACGCTGACGAAGAGCAGTCTCCTGTTCTACTCCTCGATCTTCGCTTCAGATCACATGCTTCGCGCACCATGGTTGCAAGCGCGTCACGCTTTCTTGCTCAAGTCTAATCAAGTCCAGAATCTGGCGTTTGATCGCATCTAATCTGAACGACTTTGGGCTCAGTCCGAATGATTCCATACAAATCCTCAACAAACAATCCAATCTGCTTGCTGTTTCCAAATCGCCCCAGTCTGAAAACTCGGACATACCCGCGCAGTCTGAAAGAAAACGACACCTTCGTGCACGTCCGAGGTCGTGGGCGTGAATCCTCGCCGTCGCTGTCGCTGCATCCTCGCGTCATCGTTCGGTTCCTCCATGTCGCATCCGTTCGCAACACCGTCCGCTGCTCCGCGCTCCCGTCCGCCCGCGTCTGCGCGCGCGCGCGCCACCACCACCCCGTCGACGTCGTCGTCTTCGCCCGCCACCTCCTCCTCCTTCCCTGCAGGCGCCCTCGGCGTGTTAACGCCCCAAGCGTCGCTCTTTCAAACGCCAGTTGGGAGTAGTACAACAGCGGCTCCTCCACCGCCTGCGGTTGTGCGCGATCGGCTGCGCAAACGGAAGCGACGCGTCGCTGCAGCTATCGATAGACCAGGCGGCTTCCAGCTCGACGCGATCGACCTCACGATCGACGAAGAAGAGGAGGAAGAGGGCGACAAAGCGGGGCCCGACAAAGACCCGCTCGAGCGTTTCTACACACCAGGCGCTGGGATTGCAAGAGGAGGTGCCGCTATGAACGCTAGTGGGACCCGCAGTCGCCATACGGTGCGACCCAAGCCAACGGACGCCGGCGGCGACTCGGACGCAGGCTGGAAGAGCGCGAGCTCGAGCGATGCGAAGCGAGAGAGCGCGGGCCTGCGCTACAGCAGCAGCGTGAACGGCAGCACGCCCACGAGCCGCAAGCTCCGCAGCAAAAGCCAGCAGCCACTACCGCCCCCAGTGCCTCTGAGTGGCCCGACTCGGCTCGTTGCGAAGCTGCGACAGCTCGTGCGCGGCTGCGTGAAGCGCCATCACGCTGCAGCCGCGCTCTATTACGCCGACAAGCTGGTGTGTACTGGATTCTGATGGAAGAGTGAGGCCAGAGTACTGACGATCGCTGTGTGGGTTATGGATGGTGTGGTTGTTCCTAGGTCACGCTCTCGCCTGGAGTCGCGTCCGACGTGCTCTTGTTTGCAGACGCGTGCTATCTCAACCACGAGTACCACCGAGCGATCCACGCGATGAAGAAAGCCAAGCTCGTGGAGATTGAGAACGTGAACGTCATCCGGTCCACGACGCTGCGAGCGTTTCTTCTCCTTGGACAGTGCATGGTAGGCAGATTGGCTTGGTTGGCTGGGTTGTGGAGCTGGGAGGGACTGACGCCATGCTAACACTCACTCGTATAGCTGGCCATCAAACAGAAGGAAGAGTGTCTCGACGTGCTGGGAAAGGTGCTCCCAGAAGACGAGAACGCGGTCGTTGCGTTCGCCCGACGGTACGAGCGGAGCGACAGCGACGACGCTGAGGCCGACGCTGCGGGGCTCAACGTCGTGTCGGCGCTCGCGTTGCTCATGGGCGAGACGTTTGAAGCCGTGGGGAACCGCGAGAACGCGGCGACGTACTTTCGGATCGCATTGCGGTGTGACGTATACAACGCTGAGGTACTGTGTGTGTGTGTCCCTGTCTCTCTCTCTCTCTACTGAGGACGGAGCGTTCACACTGGCTGGTGTCTACGTGGCAGGCGTTCTTCCACCTCTTTGACAAGCAAATGCTGACGTCGCAAGAGGAGAAACGGCTGGTTGCGTCGCTCAACTACTCTGCTGACGAGCTCGGGCTTCTCCGGTTGCTCTACCAGGCCCATGTTGGCAAGGTACGGAGGGGAGGGATCGAGTGACGTCACGGGTGCTCGCAAGCAGTGGTTGATTGGTTCGGAATGGTTCGGAATGGTCTCGCTCCGCACAGTACGACCCGTCTCCGACAGTCAACGAGAAGTTCCACGACATTGAGGAGAAGTTTGGGCTCAAGGACAACCTCGATCTGGTGCGCACGACTTACTGTAGGTGCACACAACGACAACCGAGAGGAGAACTGGTTGTTTACTTGTAGCTCTGTTGTGGTTGTGTGTAGAGCATCACAAAGGCAGAGACGTACTACTATCAGCACGACATCCAGAAAGCGCACGAGATCTGCCAATGGTGCGTATGGACAGAGGCCGTGGAGTTGCTCACTGTTGTTGGTGTCTCTTGTGGACACTGTCACTGACGTACTACTGTCCCAATGTGTGTGTGTCTGAATGTGGCGGTCCGTAGGGTCCGCGACGAGGATCCGTTCAACGCACGCGTCGTGACAGTGTTTGTGGCGACACTGGTGGAGCTGGGGAAGAAGCGGGAGCTGTACCAGTACGCGCATCAACTGGTACGTCCAATGACTCAATCGTTCGGTGTGAGTGGTGCGCCATCAAGCAAAGTTAACAGAAAGACTGCTTGTTTGGTGCCGACAGGTGGATGTATATCCAAAGAAAGCGTCCGCGTGGTACACTGTCGGCTGCTACTACTTGCTCGTGCACAAGTACGAGGCCGCCCAGCGCTATTTCCAGTACGTAGCTGCTTCTAGCGACGATAAGCTCACTCATCGCAACCGTGGAGACAGCCACGCTTATAAGTTCGTTGCTGACTTGCGTGCAGCAAAGCGACGACGCTCGAGCCGACGTTCGCCCCCGCGTGGATTGGCTTTGGCAACTCGTTTGCCGCGCAAGACGAGAGCGACCAAGCGATGTCGTCGTACCGGACTGCGTCGAGTCTCTTTCCCGGCTCGCACTTGCCGCCGCTCTTTATCGGCATGGAGCACTTGCGCACGAACAACCTCCCACAGGCGCTCGAGTTTCTCACGCACGCAAGCGCGATCTGTCCCAGTGACCCGCTCGTGTACAATGAGCTCGGCACGGCGTACTACAAGCAAAAGAAGTACGCACAGGCGATCGAGATGTTTACGACAGCACTGCAGCTGTGCAAGCACTTGCCAGAGGTACGTACGTACGACAGAAGAAGACGGGGAGGATGGTCGCTCGCTGGGTTATGGAATGTCGCTGACAATACGAGGTCTGTCTGCTCGTGCTGTACTCGCTAGCGGCTGATGGAAACATGGGAGCCGACATTGTTCAATCTCGGCTACTCGTACCGCAAGCTCCAGTGCGTTGAATGAGCTGTGCGTGGGATGGGGTGACATGCTGGCAGCGGTTGGTGGCTGACGCCTCACGTCCTGGTCGTTGGCAGGAAGTACGACCAAGCCATCCACTACTTTCAAGGTGCCTTGCGGTTGTCGCCGAGAAACGTACGTCTGTCACACTCACGTTCGTGGACGCATCTCTGATCGGCGCGTCTGACTGTGGAATCTGTGTGATGGCTGCAGGCGTCGATTCTCGCAGCGTTGGGCTTCACGTACCACATGAAGGGAAACTTGGACGACGCGATCGAGTCGTACCACACAGTGCGTCGATCTGCTCTCTCGGCTATACTCGTGTATCCAACTCGCTCACGATGCTGACCGTGGCCGTGTCTCTCTCTGTATGTATGCTCGCTCGTCCAGGCGCTGGCGTACAACCCAGAAGAGACGCTCGCGGGTGAGATGATCACCGTGGCGTTCGAAGAGTCGTTGGCGGCGGGGCACAGCGCTCTGAGCTCACTCACCGTGTCGGAGCCCCCCGAGTCGAGGACGCCCATGGGGATGCATTCAGGGCTCCTCGGGCGGCCCACCGACACGTCGCAGACTGAAGACGCAGTGCGGCGGACCCTCCGGCTCGACACCTCGGTTAGCAGCATTGAGCCGAGCCACCGATCGCTCGCGTACTCGAGCTTGGACTTCTCGGACGACAGCTCCATGAATCTCGACGAGTAGCACGCACTCATCGCACCGTAGCTCCAACCCGTGAACGACGACGAATGCGACAACCAGCTGGTCGTTCACGCCCAGTACTTTTCTCCAGTGAGGCTGTTGTAGTAGTACGCGGCACCGGTGTACTGGTCGAAGAACTTCTCCCACGGATCCGGCGGCGCCGCACCGACGTCCAGTGCGTCAGTCGACATGGTCGCTGGTGCTGGTGTCGCCATGACTGCTGGGACTTGGCCTGTCGCGGCGAGCATGGAGGTGGCGTACTGCTGGAGCATCGGATTGGCTGCAAACTGCTGCGTCATGGGGTTCCCAAGGCCGAAGAGCATGGACGCCATCGCGGCCTGGTACGCGTACGCCGCCGGTGCGAGGCCCGGGTACACTTCTGGGAACGCTGGGCCAGCGCCTGCGACGGACTGGCCAGCGTACGTCGCGTCTGTTTCGTAATAGTGGTACTGGCCAAAGTGGTCGTAGTACCCGTACTCGTCTGCGTAGCCTTCAGCGCCTGTCGCAACACTGCCGCTGGTCTCGACGCCGTAGTCGTCAGCGTAGCTGTCGGGCTCATGGTCGACACTCACAACTCCTGCACTGTCGACAGACGCAGACGGGGCTGAGACTGGCCGCGTCCAGCTCGCTTCCTGCGTCCGCGTGTTGTAAAAGTACGACGCCTGGGCGTTCTCGTCCCAGTACTCGACCCATTCGCTTCCGTCGTCAGCCCCAACATCGTCGGTCCGGTCATCATTGTCGTTCTCGTTGTCATTGTCGGTGTCTCCCGCCAGTACCTGGGCGACTCGGGCTTCTGCCTCAGCCAGCGCCGCCTCGAGCGCATTTGCACGCGCAATCCGCTCTTTCTCGACCCGCGCTTGGATTGCCCGCACGCGCTGGCGGCCGAGAAAGCCACGTCCGAGCGCCTGGAGCGTCTGAGCGGCCAGGTCGCGTCGCATGACGCGCTCTTTTTCTACACGCGCACGCTCGAGCATTTGCGCTTCGAGCGCTCGGAGCTCCTGTTCGCGCATGCGCGCGTCGTCGTCTATCATGGCTTTGAGCCGTGCAAGCGCGACTTCCTTTGCCTGCACTGCACGGAGCTGGACGCGCTCTGCTTCATCGTGGAGGCTTGCGAGCTGCTGCGCCTGCGCTTGCACTAATCGCGCGAGCCGGCGGTGAGTGATGTACGTCAGACAGGCTGCCTGGATCTTCAACTTGGCTTGTTCGACGTGCAGAGCCAGGGCAGCCGTGCGCAGCTGGGCCGCTTCAGTTTCCACTGCCTCTTGTGATTGGTCGTGGTGGTGGAGTGGACCACTGCTCGCCTCGAACAGCGCTGTGAGCTTGAGCCGCGCGAGCTCGTCGTTCTCTTGCGTCCGTGTGAGTGCCTCTGCGTGCGCAGCCGCATGCTGCTCCTCGTCGAGCGTAGCTCGGAGCCGCTCCGCCGCCTTTGCACGCTCAAGCTCGCGGACGCGCCGAGCGCTCTTCTGCTGCGCTTGCAGCAATGCCTCGAGCTGAAGCCGGGCGAGTGCATCGGCTTCGTCGGCTCGTTGCCGCACCAGGTCGTCTCGCAGCGTAGCGGCCTCCTGGTCTGCCTGGCGCTGCTGCAGTTGCAGCTGCAGCTTGAGCGCGAGCAGCTCCGCCTCTTGCTGCTTGCGTAAACGCGCGATCTCGTCATGCGCTTTCTCCGACGCCATCATCGAGATGCGGCGCTCGAACTCGTGGCGCCGCTGCCGCAGCAGCCGCTGGGCGCGGGCTCGGCGCATTGCGCACTGGATCACAAGCGCCGCCTGTTGCTGCACGAGCCGGGCTTCCTCGACGCGCAGACGCCGCTGAGCTGCCTCTCGAGCCGCCTCGTACCGGCGTCGAGCCAGGAACCGGCGTGCGCAGCACTGGATCCGCACGGCAGCAGTGCGCTTCGTCTGCACCACGAGCCGCTCGAGCGCGCGCTGCGCTTCGGCTTGGTGCTCGTGGTGCAGAGCCGCGGCAGCGAGGCGCGCCTGTCTGCCGCGCGTCACTTTTTGGATCGCCCGCGCCGCTTCAGCTTGCGCCTGTTGGTGCAAGCGCAGGCTCTCGCGCTCACGCAATAACTTTTGCTTTTCAATGCGAGCGAGCCGGGCCCGCACAACGAGCTGGATCCGGTTCGCGGCTTCGTGCGCCTCGAGCTCAAGCGCGCGCTTTGCCTGCAACCGCAAGTGCGACGCCAAGCGACCGTGGTACCCACGCCAGAACGCTTGAATGACAAGCGCGCTCCGGTTCAGCAGCGCAACGTGGCGCCACTTGAGCTTCTCGAACCGCGCGCGCTGGGCCTCGCGTCGCCGTTGATACGCTCGGAACGCGGATTGGATCGCTCGCGCACTCGCGAGCCGCTGCAACAGAGCCAGTCGCTCGGCCTCGGCCAGTCGCAAGCGCTCAGCGCTGTACCGCTTGCGGCCTTGGACACCGCGCCAGTGGGCTTGGAGCGTCGTCGCCGCTGCAGCTGCGCGTGCATGTTGAGCGAGAAACGCCCGTTCGTGTCGCAGCAGCTGGACACGCACGCGCGACCGGAAGCCCCGGAACGCGCGCTGGACCTTCACTGCTGCTGCCTCTCGGCGTCGCATCTCGGCCGCCAAGCGGCGTGCAAGGCGACCGCGAACATAGCGCTGGATCGTCGTTGCACACTGACGTTGCGTCCTGTCTCTCGCCCGACGAGCGCGCTCGCGCCGAGCCAGAGACGCTCGGACACAGCACTGGATGCGGATTGCGCAATCGTGCTCGCGCTTTGTCTGCTGAATCACACGCAGCAGCGCCCGCCGATGGTGATGACGGAACGCGCGCTGGATCCGCATCGCAGCACGAGCTTCGCGCTGGGCGGTGAAGAGCGCGCGCGCGAGCCGCTTGCCCGTGTACCCACGGTAGCAGCGCTGGAGGAGGCTCGCGCACGCATGCTCGCGCCTGGCTTTGCGCAGTCGGGACACCTCGAGCCGGGCGAGCCGACCACGCACCGCGGCTTGGATCGCGGTCGCGGCTATGCACGCGCGCAGTCGCTGCACTTGGAGCCGTGCGAACTTACCGCGCAGCACGCGTTGGAGCTCGACAGCCGCACAGTGGAGCTCCGTGCGCGCGTCCACCACACACTCAATGCGCCATTTCACAAACCGCCGGCGTATGACACGGCGGTGCCACTTGGCCATGAGCTCGCTCACTTTCTGGCTCGCTTTGCATTTGAGGAACGCGTCGGCGCGCTCCTTGTTGCGCTCGTAGAGCTGGAATGCGCGCCACTTGCTAAGTGCGCGCGCGAGCGCCTGGCTCTGCAACCGCAACACGATATGCTGGACTTTCTCGACACCCCACCGGTGGCAAAAGATCTGTGCGCGCAGAGAACGGACAGGGCAGTGCTGCTGCACCCAGTGAAGTCCGTCACGCACCTTCGCGTTGAGCTTCTGGACACCAAACTCAGCGACCGCGAGCTCGCGGCGCAGCTGCGTCAAGTCGACGCGGGCGCCGGGCCGCAGACACGCTGGCGTCGGCCGCGTAAAGTGCGGTGTGAACTGCTCGAGGTGCTGTTTCGACTGCAGTGACGCCATCTTGAGCGGCGGGAGCGACAGTGCGAGCGAGGACGGCGACACTGGCGGCCGCAACAACGACAACGACAACGACAGCGCATTCGAGTCGTTTGTCAAGCCAGCACCGGCCGTTCCCATCTGGTTCGCGACACGCAACAGCCGCTTGCGTGCACGCATGAGCCCGACGAACTCGTCCACGTCGATCTCCCCGTCGCCGTTCGTGTCGGCTTGCTCGAGCACCGCTGCGAGCTCAGCGTCGTCCATGTCTTCGCCAGCTGCTCGAAGCAGCGCACGAAGCTCAGTTGGGGAGATTGCACCGCTGCTGTCGACGTCGAACTGTGCAAAGAGCGTGTCGTACTGGTCCGTTGTTGTCGACTCGTCGCCCGAGTCGCTGTCGGCGTCGCTGTCTCGAGAGCGTCTATGGTCGCCTCCAAACGCGGCGTCGAGCGCCCCGTACTCTTCGAGCGTGAGGTTGAGCTGAGCCGCGATCACTGTCTTCTGTCGCGTCGCCTCGTCCTGGTCCTCTATCGCACGAGCCACTGCTGCATCCTTGTCGTCGTGGTTCGCGTCGTCGTCCGACTTGTACGTAAGTGCGTCGTCGTACGACGAGCGCCGAACCGCCTTTGCCTGTCGTGTCGCTTTCGCGACAGTGTCCCGATTGTCGCCGACACTGTCGTTCGCTACCGCTCGACCCTTTGCGCCGTCTAAGCGGAGCGCGTACTTGCGAGACGAGCCGGTCACGAGCGCGGCTCTCGATGTTTTGCGCTTGTGGGACGTGCGTCGCGTTGGTGCGGGCCCAGCGAGTGCTTCAAGCCGCACTGACGTGTGTGCAATCAGCTGTCGGTGGTTTTTGCGTCGACTGCTGTGCTGTGGGCGGGTGTTGTTGTTTTGGTGGTGGAGGCTGCCGTAGACGCCTCCGCTGTTGCTGCTCTTGGGGCGAAAGTGGGGTGACGACAGCACCCCAGACGGCGAAGACAACGACGACGGTAGTAACCGCTTGAGGCTCGCGACGTCCAAGAAGAACGGGGCGTCAGTGTCGAGTGTAAATGCTGAGAGTGGGGACACTGGCTGGAGCGAATTGAGGCTTGGGGAGCTTGTGGTTGTGGTCGAGCTGGCGGGAGGGAGTGCTGGCAGCGAGTGCGAGTGGTGAGTGAAGTTGAGGCTCTGGAAGAGCCAGGGCTCCCGTTGCGACGCGCCTGGCGGCGGCTGCCTGCGCTGCAAAAGAAGCGCTTGTTTCGTTGTCGGTGGTGCTGGCGGCAGCGGCTGCGGCGACGCGTTCTCGCTCGAGTGGCGGGAGTCGTCTCCTCGCCCAGAGCTCCGGTGGTTGTTGGTCATGACAGCCGATTGATAGGTGCAGACACAGTGTGCACCAAGACAGGGAACAGATGCAGTCTTTGAAGTCCTGAAACGAAACGGCGTTGAATGAGTAACCCTCAGTTTAAATACTGTATTTCCCGCGATAATGGGGACCCTTCGGATTCAGTTGTAATTTCTGAAAATCACGGGATTTTTTACTTGTAAGACATTATATCCCGCTTGAAGAGTTTAATCAAAATCAGCAATTTGCGAACATCACCATGCCAAATTACATAATCAACGAAAATGTATTCCGGTACAAAATGTTTACATAATATGTAATATTATTGTTTCATAGACGGAAATTTCAAAAAAGAGACACGATAGGTGGTCCTCATTATTGTGTGAAATACAGTACGACGATTCGGACTTTGGGAACTGAGGACACCACCGACACAATCGACATGTAGTATCCAGTATACAAGCTAATGGAGCAGCAAACTGATGGATGGTGCCATCCCCAGCTGAGGATGCTGTCGCGTAGTTAGAGAGACGCGAGCAGTATCGTATGCTGCCAGCGATGATCGCTCGAGCGGCAACTCGTATCCTCCCGGTCCCGACTCTATGGCCTATTCAAGCCGAGAGGTTACTCCTGCTCGCTCACTCCTCAACGTACACGGCGCTGTCCCCACAGCCATGCTCAAGCTGCTCTCGACCACGACGTTCGCCTCGCGTCACACGCTCACGGGCTTCCTGAGCCACACTTCGACCACCGCAGCAGCTCGTGTGCTCCTCGCTCGTCAGTATGCGACAACCTAAGGTAAAGACGACGATGATGCCTGTGCTCGACGAGATCACCCGCACGACTCTTGTGTTAGAAACCCGAACAAGCCGGAGCTGCGGACGATCCGCCACTCCGAGTACGTCAACCCAGTGCGTGGTCGAGCGATGCTTGCGCTGACAATGTACACGCTCTCTTGCGGCTCCTCCGACCGCATCGACCTCGATGACCTCTCATGGGACGACGCCTACACGTCGTGATCGAAGGCAAGCGCATCGGAGCAAGGGAGAGCGTTTGCCAGAGCGACTCGCAGCTCATTGCGCTGAACAAGCTGACGCAGCGGCGACCGGAGCAGAGTCTCCCGATCGCTGTGCACACTGACTTGCAGCGCTCGTACGAGTTCCTCTTTGTCGGCTTCGACCGCGTCGTTCACACTGTCAATGTCGACTCCGTCGCTGTTGGGACTCAACTGCCTCCGCCTCCTCGTCCTCTTAGTGATGTCCGCGTACGCCGTCCGGAAGCTACCAAATCACTTACAACAAGTAGTCGCTTGTGCCTCGTTTTCAACATCTCCAGCCACGTTTGCTGTTTGGTCACCTTTGGGACGGAATCGGGATAAGGAAACCGAAACCAGCGATGGTGTGAAACCGCTCGCTTCAACTTGGGAGTCGTTTCGGCAAGAGTAACAATTGATTCTATCTAAACTTGCAAAACGTATGCATCTCGACATGGCAAGCGATTAATCTTGTAGCCTTCACGTCTCGTTCCGATCTCTGCCAGTCGCAGATCCACCACAAAGGTCCCAAGCGAGCGTTCCAAGACGACCGCCATGGCAATGCTTCGCAGCGGAAAGAACCTAGCGCTCACAGGCGTCGTCGGTGTCGCAGTCGCAGCTTACGGCGTGTACGTGGAGCACCAGAAGCGCCAACACCCGAGCAAATACTCGGCGCTCTGCGACTCCAAGTACTTTTCGTGCTCCAAGGTACGTTTGGCGGTTGGAGAGCGGCGCGGTCATGTCGTTGTCGCTTATGTCTGCTGTTCGTACGTGGCTCGGATTTTACTCAAAATATGTAGGTGATGACGAGCGAGTACGGGAGTCTACTGTCGTACCACGGCGTCGTGGCGAGCGGATCGCCGTTCGACCAGCCAAACGCCGTCCTCGGTGCGTTCTTGTGTGTACAACACTGTGTAGTATCGTGTGTGTTTGCTTGGACGCACGTGGGTGAGTGTGAGGCTGACGACAAGAGCGTGCGTTACGGACGACAGGGCTCGTGGCGTACTCGCTCTTTGCGCTTTACCCGCTCGTGCGGGAGGTGCCGTTCCACGCCCACTTTTACGTGATCGCGTCCACGTTCGCACTGGTGCGTTCATGCAGTCAAGAGGGAGCGAGATAGGACAGTCCCCAACTGTGACGGCCAGGCTTGACATTGTTCTCTATGCCTGGGACTTTATGGCACCAGCTTGCGACCGGGTACCTCGCGCTCATCCTCGCGTTCGTGCTCCAGAGCGTCTGTCTCGTGTGCCTCGCGTCGTACGTGGTGAACGTGTTGCTCTTCTGGAACTCGCTCCAGCTGCTCTACGACGACCAAATCGCGAGTCGGCGGCGCCAGCACGCGAAAGCAAAGCAGCTCTGAGGCGTCCACGCCGAGGCCCGAGACCCGCAACCGTAGATATCACGCTGAATCATACTTACTCGCATGCGCTGCGTTCGCTATACTTCAAAGTACATACACACACTCACACACAGTTTATGCCTTCGCTTCCGCACCACCATGCGAGTGGCAGTTGGACGAGTCGTTTGAGACGCTGAGCAACGGCAGTGGTGCTGCGCTGGGCACCACGAGGGTGAGGAGCTTCTACAGTAGCGCAAGCACGCCGACGCGCGTATGTTGCTGTGGACGCTGCTTCTGGGCGTCACGCGCGACCCAAACGCAGTGCTCGCGAACTCCCCCGAACTACTTCAACTGTATCTTTTAAAAGTCCGACTCCAAATCCAAATCAAAAATCAATTCTCAAGATGCGGATCCTGGCGCTGGCGCTGCTTGTGGTCACGGTCGCCGTGGCGCTCGCTGGGAGCGACGACGCCTCCAAGCGCCGCAAGAGCATACTGGACGCGCACATGTCCACAAAGACCAAGTACCCGCTGCCGCCTTCGGACCCAGACACATGGGCCGACACTGCGCGCTGTCGCCCGGTCCAGCTCAACTGGGTCGTGCGGCACGGCACCCGGTACCCGACCATCAAGGACATTACCCGCATCAACCGCACAATCGAGCGGCTGCGCGCTGGCTCTAGCGGCGCCACGCCGTGGGTGCAGGACTGGACGAGCCCGTACTCTCCCGAGACCGCTGGGTGGCTCGCGCCAGTCGGCGTCGAGGAGCTCGCGGCCATGGGCGAGCGATTACGCCGGCGCTTCGGCGACCACGTCAGCGATGACGGCGCTCTCAACCCCACACGCTTCCGGTTCGAAGCGACGTGGAAGCCGCGCACGCAACAGAGCGCCAGTGCCTTCGGCACAGGCTTCTTTAATGGCCGCTTTGCGCCACTGCGCGTCCACGTCGCCGCAGTCGGCGCCGACCACGCGCTCCGGTTCTTCGCCAACTGCCCAGCGTACAACCGTGCGATTCACCAGAACGCGAGTGCGACGCTCCACCACGCACAGTACCGGCATGGTGCCCAGATGCAGCGTAACTTGCGTGCATTCCGCGCCCGCACAGGCGACCGTCAGCTCACGCAACAGCACTTGGAAGCCGCGTACGCAGGCTGTGCGTTCGACGTCGCAGTGCGGGCTGTCGAGAACGAATGGTGCGCGCTCGTCGATGACGACACGCTCCTGTCAATGGACTACTTCCATGACCTCAAGCACTTTTACAAGAAGAGCCACGGCCACGCATTCGCGTCCGCGATCGCTGCGCCGCTGCTCCAAGACGTGTTCCAGTCGCTGCTCGCACGGGTCGAGCGCTCACCAGCCGCGCTTAGTGGCCACTTTCGCTTTGCCCACGCTGAGACGCTCTTGCCGCTCGCGGCGCTGCTCGACGTGTCGTACTTTGACCGGCACGCGAGCGACCGGGATGGTCACTTCCGTGCTGACACGCCACTCGCTGTCGCGACGACGCGTGCGTTCCGAGGCTCTGCGCTCGCACCGTTCGCTGCTAACATTGGCTTTGTGCTCTACGAGTGCGACGACAGCACTGGTGCAAATACGACGAATGCGACGTCGTTTTACGTCGCGACGCTGCTGAACGAGCGGCCCGTGCGCTTCCGCGAGTGCGGCGACTGGGAGCTGTGTCCGTTTCGCGACTTCCAGCGCATCTTCCGCCGCTGGATCCACGAATTCGACTTCCACGAACAGTGCGTGTGACGACAACCGCCTATCAAGTGAGACGACGGTCTTTGCTGCCAATGAATTGGACGACGCGTCGTTCCTCTGTCGTTTGCCACACAATCCCAGTGTCGTTTGGCATACAACGTTCCACTCACTCACTTGATCAACCTGCAGGACTGCACGCCGCCACTCTCGGCTGTGCTTTCCAGTTGGATCCACCCGTCGTTCTCTCTCTGTCTTCCTTTCTCTCACACTCTCCTACACCTTCAGGAAGAGCACGTCCCGACAGTACTGCGTCTACAAACATGCCAACAACCCCCACACGCCCTCCAGTCAGTCAATCACCAATCAGACAGAACCGTCACGACATCCCCACACGAGCCCCCACACGCACGCACCCAGAGCCGCTCCCGCTTCTCCTGCGTCGGCAGCAGCCGCACGAGCTGCGGCACAAACTCCTTCATCAGCGCTTTCGTGCAGATCGAGCTAATGTAGCTGTAGAACGCGTCGAGCGACATTTGGTCCTGCCCAAAGAGCCGGCAGTTGTCCTTGAACACCTGCACGTTCGCGTACGGGCACCGCGTCGAGACAAAGTGGAGCACCTGCGTGTACACTTCCTTGGTCTCGGCTCCGGTCGCAGCTGACGGTAGCGGAGGCACCACTTGCTGGTGCACTGGCGCTGGTGCTGGCGTGCTGTGGTATGACGGCTGCGCTGGAGCTGGCGCATACGGCGCTGACTGCGGACTCGGCGCTGGGTACGACGTGTACTTGAGCGCCGGGTTCGTCGGGTGCGTGTGCGTCGACAGCGCTGGGCCAAGGCCGGTTGGAGCCGCTGGAGCCGCCGCGTAGTTGTTGTACCCATCGTAGCCGCCACCCGCATAGGCTCCTGTGGTCGCAGGGTAACTGCCAGCTGGCGCAGCCGCGTAGCCGCTCGTCTGGGCAGGCTGCGCTTGGTAGCTGCTAGTCTGGGCAGGCTGCGCTTGGTAGCCGCTCGCGTATGTGTTGGTGGGCGCCGGTGCGCTCTTCTGACCTGAAAACTGCGCGTAGAGCTCGGCCTCAGACTTGTACGAGCTGTAGCGCCGCAGCCGCGGGTCGTTCGGGTCTTGTGTCGCAGCAGCCGCACTGGTGGCGCCCCCCTGGCGCTCAAATGACGAGCGGTGACCGAGCGCTGACGACGACGACGCAGCGGCTGCTGCTGCGCTCGAACTGTGAGCCGAAGACGACGAGTACGCGCTGTCGCTCGTCGAGTTCCGGTTGTACGACGGGTACTGAACGTGTCACAGAACCACCGCATCCAAGCGTGAGACGTTGGCCTCCCGCGCCATTCCATCCATCCTATGCACCTCACGCACCGTACTGTCGACGCTCGACCGGCTGACGCGCAAAGTGATGCGCTGGATCGCGTCGTAGAGCTCATCACAAGCGCCGGACGGCGGCTGCACGTGGCCACCCAAAATCTCCATTGGTGTCACGTCGCGGCCGTAGAACTTTGAGTTCATGTCGCCGCGTACGAGGATCGTCGAGCCGTGGAGCCCAATGCCAGCAAACATGCCTTTGGCGTGACTGTACGTGTAGTTGCCGCTGAGTCCGCCGCTGCTGGCGTTCATGTTGGCGCCAGCAGTGCGGCCAATGGGCCCGACTGCGAGATCGAGGCCAGCGCCGACCGAGACCTGCGTCCCTTTTTTGAACGTGTTGAGCGCAGATGCGGAGCCGAGCACGATCATGAAATCAATGATTTCGCCGCCGACCTCAGCGCCGAAACCAACGCCGGCGGTGCCGATGCCCGACGGTGGCGACCAGGAGCCGTCTTCAAGGCGCGCGATGACGACGCCTGTCCCAATCTTGCCAGTCCAGATCAGGCCGGCCTTGATGACAGTGAGGAACGCGAGCCCGGCGCAGCCCTTGATAAGCTCTACAGGGATGGCCGAGTCGGCGTCGACCTTTGTGTCGAAGAACGCGTTGATGATGTTGGCGGCTTTCCGCACCTCCTTCTCCATCGAGGACGAGTACGGTTTGTTGAACACCATGGTTGCTGCGGTTGCTGCGGTTGCTGCGGTTGCGTCGGTTGCGGCGGTTGCTTCTCGCTACGGGTAGTTTGATCTCGTGTACGTTCACGAGCAGTGCTGTTGACGTCGGTCGACGAGGTTGTGCCAGCTTGACACAGTCGGAACTTCTCGAAGTGAGAGCGAAAAGACTCGGTGGGTGACGAAAGCACTACCCCGCGCGAGCGAGAACAGGGATTGAGTATGCAACATGGCACTCGCACGAAGGAGAACGTGAACCTCCTTTGTGATGTCGCACAATACTCGTTACTTCGCATTTCGGCCCTTTTGTAGAGATTTCTTTAACTAGAACGTTTGTGCCATTTTCAGCCAATCACAGTGGTTTTTAGTTGGTAACTTGATTAAGTACGTATATTAAGTACGGTTGGACTCTAGTGAGTTGGTTTCTAACTTTGTTTCTAATATGTATCGTGGCGTTGGTGCTTGGGTCTCATCCACCGTGTGCCGCCTTTGCAGCCGCCTGATTCATGCCACGCACTTGGTGGGTGCAAACATGCCTCGATATGTATGGCGACTCGCTCATGCGTTGCACGGCATGCAGCATCCTTCTTGTCATGCTCGCGTGGTTGTTATCGACTTGTTTGCGCTTCTCCTTCAAGTCGCCATTGCGCAATGACAACACCGCGTCATCCGAGCGGGTTCGTGGTTACTCGAACTGATTTCTTCTCAGACCCATATTCGACATGTCGATTCCGATTTTCATCTTTAAATCTTGAAATTGGTATGCCTCGATCGATTTTATTCTATTTGCTTTCGTGGGCCGTTGGACCCGCCAACTCTTCGGCCCATATCTTTACCCACACGATGTGGGCCACACGAAAAAACACCAAGCACCAAAAATCCTGGGGGGTCCGAAAACCGCTTTCGCCGCCCAATGGACGGGACGTCTCAGTTCGCAATCTTCCAGATCGGCCGCACAAGCTCTCTCTCTCTCCCCTCGCTTCCACACCCCCGTTCAGGCATCATGGGCATCTCTGACATCGTTCCTTCGGGCGTCATCTACGGCGCTGACGTCATCAAAGTCTACAAGTACGCGCAGGAGCACCAGTTTGCGATCCCGGCAGTGAACGTGACGTCATCGAGCACAGTGAACGCTGCGCTCCAGGCCGCGCGCGACATCAAGTCGCCCATCATCGTGCAGGCGTCGAACGGCGGCTCGGCGTTCTACGCGGGCAAGGGCATTGACAACAAGAACCAGGAAGCGTCCGTACTTGGCTCCGTCGCGCTCGCACACCACGTGCACACCGTCGCAAAGCACTATGGCGTGCCTGTGATCCTCCACTCGGACCACTGTGCGAAGAAGCTCTTGCCGTGGTTCGACGGCATGCTCGCCGCGGACGAAGAGCACCATGCGAAGCACGGCGTGCCGCTCTTTAGCTCGCACATGCTCGACCTTTCGGAGGAGTCGCTTGAAGAGAACGTGAGCATCAGCAAAGAGTACTTTAAGCGCATGGCGAAGATGCACTTGATCCTCGAGATTGAGCTCGGGATTACCGGCGGTGAAGAAGACGGCGTCGACAACTCGAACGTCGACAATGCAGCGCTCTACTCGCAGCCGTCGGACATTCTCCACGCGTTCAACGAGCTCTCGGAAGTCTCGCCGTACTTTACGATCGCGGCCGCGTTCGGAAACGTCCACGGTGTGTACAAGCCAGGCAACGTGAAGCTCCACCCAGAGATCCTCGGTGGCTTCCAGGCGCACGTAGCGGAGAAGAAGCACACGGCAGACAAGAAGCCCGTGTTCTTTGTGTTCCACGGCGGCTCGGGCTCGACGGAGGCCGAGATCCAAGAGGCCGTGAAGAATGGCGTCGTGAAGATGAACATTGACACGGACACGCAGTGGGCGTACTGGAACGGCCTGCGCAAGTTCTACGAGTCGAAGAAGGACTTTCTCCAGGGCCAGATTGGAAACCCCGAAGGCGCCGACAAGCCGAACAAGAAGTACTACGACCCGCGCGTGTGGGTGCGCAAGTCGGAGGAGGAGATGATTGCGCGTCTCCACGAGGCCTTCCGCAACCTTGGCTCGGTGAATGTCCTCTAGGTCACTCGGCTGTTCTTCCGCTTGTGGGGAGGGGGCTTGGGAAGCTGCGTAGGGAGGAATCCGAGCGAGTGCTCCTGCCGCCTTCTTTACCCACCTACTTCCACAACTCCAACTAGTTTGCCAGCCGACTGCACTTCGTACTGGTTTAACAACATGACTGCTTCTCTTTTACTTCGTGTGCTTGGTATGTTCTTGTGTTGTCATGGCTCACTTGAAGAGCTCCCTGCTCCATTGTGTGTGTGAAGAAAGAGAGGGAGAGATGAAGCGACGCGATTGACCCGACTGGTCAGTCAAACCAGCTCACTCATTTCAACATCGACATCCTTTCACATCCGCCACTCTCCATACCAAACGTTCGCTGCGATGGTCGAGATGGAGAAGCCGCTGCTCAAGAAGCTTTGTCGCGACATGGACCTCTACGTCACACCGTCGATCAACGACAAGCTCTACCTGCACTACAAGGTGCATCTATCTATCCATCTATCTATCTGCGTATCTCGCTTGCTCGCTCATTATGAGGGCCGTCGGGATGGCGTCACGTCAGACTCGCGCGTCACTCCCAGTCGACTCTCTCTCACATACACGTGTACCTGCTGTGTCTTGAACGCCGCAGGGCTTCCGCGCGATCAAGAACCTGGACGAGTACACGGGCCTCAAAGTGCTGTGGCTCGAAGGCAATGGTCTCGGGAAGATCGAGGGGCTCGAGCACCAGACGCAGCTGCGCACGCTCTACCTGCACGAGAACCTCATTAGCAAGATCGAGGGGCTCGACACGCTCACAGCGCTCGACACGCTCAACCTCTCGCAGAACCAGATCACGCGTGTCGAGAACCTCGAGCATCTCCAAGCGCTCACAGTGCGTGGCAGCGTCACGTGGGACTTGCGACGACACTCTCGTCGACCGGTTGGCTGTGGCTGTCTCTCACTCACTTGGTCTGTCGTTCTCTTTGTACCGTGGCATGTCTGTCCGTGTCGGCAGAGCCTTGCACTCAAGGGCAACTACCTCGTCACTGCTGAGGACATGGAGCACGTACTCACACTGCCGAACCTGTCGGTGCTCGACCTTCAGAGCAACCGCCTCACGGACGTGGGTGTCGTTGACGCCCTGGCGCAGATGCCAGAGCTCAAAGTGCTCTACCTCCAGGGCAATGACGTTGTGAAGCACATCAAACAGTACCGCAAGACGCTCATCTTCCGTTGCCGCAAGCTCAAGTACCTGGACGACCGCCCAGTCTTCGATGACGAGCGCCGGCGCGTCGACGCATGGGGGAGAGCGCTTGACGCGTCGAATGGCGACTTCAAGGTCGCACAGGAAGCAGAGCGCGAGGAACTGGAGGCGATCCGACGCGAGAAGAAGGAGCGCGACGAACGCAACTTCCTCTACTTTGAGCAGATGATGGTCGACGGCCGGCGAAAGCGGAAGGAGGAAGAGGAAGCAGCGGCTGCAAAGACAGCGAAGGAGAACGGGACGGAGCGACCGAATGAGAGCCCTGAACAGCAGCAGAATGGGGACGATGTGAGCGTCTTCTCTGGCGAGAAGATTGTGCCAGTGCAGGACTGTACGTTCCTGCAGCAGGAGCGCGAGAAGCGCTGGGCGGCGGTCGTCCACGCTCCCGACGGTGTCTCACGTCGCAGTAGTAGCAACCAAGACGAAGAGCAGCAGCACCAGCGGCAGGCGAGTACCAGAGCCAAACGCGAGGAAGCGGGTCTTAGTCAGGCGATTCCGGTCGACACACGGCGTCTCGAAGTTCTGCACCAGTGCGCGACCGTGGGCTCTGGCTTGCACTCGTCCAAGGATCCGTTTGTGGACGCGTCGTTCGCCACAGAAGACGGCGCTGCTGCCGCTGAACGTCGACAGGAGGTGGTCAACGAGACAGCGCGCGCCAATGTACAGGAGCTGCCAGCGACGACGCCTGCGGTCGCTGTCGTTAGCCGTGGTGGTGATGATCGAGCGAGTGACTTCATTCCTGCGGCGACTCGCGTCGTCACGTGCGACACGAGCGTGTTCCTGTGTGAACCAACCAGCTCTGATGGACACCACGAGCCGCATGCGGGAGCATTTCCACCGCCTCTGATGCCTCCGCCTGCTCCTGCTCGTCTTTCGACGCTGATGGAGACTGCGACTGACCAGTCAACACCCCTCCAGTCTCTTCCTGTCGCTGCGGTGCCAGCAGCCCCAGCCATCCACACGAACGTCAACGAGCTGGACTGAGACGAAACGAGCGCCGCTCTGCCGATAAACTACAAGTGCATACTGTATCTCAATGCCAGCTTTGCTTGTTCCTTTCGTTCGTCTTGGTCCGCGTTGTACATTGTCTCCAAAGTCGTCTGTCTGACAAGCAAAGCGACCGTTCGGAACAGGTTTCCTAGTCAGCGTCATGGCGATGATCCTGACGCAGGAGGAGATCGACGCGTGTCGCGAGTCGTTCGTGCACTTTGACAGGGACGGCAGTGGCACAATCGACAAGTACGAGCTCGCCAAAGTGCTCGAAGCGATGGGCCAGAAGCCGACCGACGAAGAGCTCTTCCAGATGATCGCTGAAGTCGATAACGACAATAGCGGCGAGATCGAGTTCGCCGAGTTCCTCCACGTCATTGAAGCGCAGAAGCTGCGTGCTGCCCAGTTCGACGACGAGTCGGACTTTATCGACGCGTTCGTCGCGTGCGGCGGCGCCCCAGACAAGAGCGGACACGTCGAGCGCCGCATGCTCGTCCAGCTCATCAAGAAGGACTTTGGACTCCCTATCGACATTGACCGCATGCTCGACGAGCTTGACACGGACGGCAGCGGCGAGATCGAGTACGGCGAGTTCAAAGCGCTCCTCTCGTGAGCGCGCTTCCCTCCCTCCCTCGTAATACTTATTGATATTGTCGATTCCGCACAATATAATATATTGACACCCAATGTCGTCACGGCTGTCGTCACCCGAGTGAGATTTTGCTCTGGAACTGCATCTTCTTCTGCCGCTTGCGCGCTGGCAGCTGCGTCCGTGCCTTCGCCTCGTACCCGCACGCTTCGCACTGCGTCGACACTGTGTCGTTCATGAGCGTACAGCGCGGACAGTCCCACTTGGCGGCGTCTTCGCTCAGAACCGTTGAGCTGCTGGCCGACAGTGCGACGGCGCTCGCAGTGATGGCAGCGCTGCTACTGGCGTCGGCTCGGTCTGCGCCGCCTGGGATCGTCGTCTCGTCTTCGTCAGAGGAGAGCGCAAAGTCTTGCGTCGCACCAGACACGTCGGGGGAGAAGAAGCCAGCAGGCCGCTTCCCACTGCTCTTGCTCGCGCTCCCAGCGCCATCGGCACTCGTTGGAACGACAGCTTCTTCGCTCTCCATGGCTGGCGACAGCGATCGCGGCAGCTGAGGTGGTCGTCGAGGCGGTGCCGTCGATGTTTCGTCCTGTGTCGCGATATCGACCTCGACTCGAGCGGTAGCGTCCACGAAGTCAGTCGAGCCGGGTGCTGAGCCGACAGTGTCGCCTTCAAAGTCGTCGTCATACCGGTTCTTTGGGTTCTGTTGCTGCAAGAACTCGGGCGGCCGCTCCAGTCGGATCTCGCGTGTGACCGAGTTGATGTAGAATTCCTTTGCGTGCGTCTGCGAGTACACGTGGCGCCAGATCCCGACTGGCGCAGCGCCCAAGCCGAGCGGCGGCGCGACAATCTCGTCCGCGTCTGACGACAGCGGCGCTGTGAGCTCGTCGGCTGCCGACGCTGTCGCTGCTGGTGCGTTCGACGCCGCGACTCGCTGAGGGTTCGCTTTGCGCTCTGCGATCTCACGCTTGAGGCGCTCAAAGTTGGCTTTCATCTGCGCTGAGAGGCTCGCAGTGGGCGACGCTCCGCTTGGGTGACTCCGCTTCGCGTGCTCGGCTTGGAGCTTCTCTTGCTGCCGGAGCTTGTGGTTCCGGACCACGTCTTCGCGTAGCCGTGCAGCAGACTTGGGGTTGCACGAATCAATCTGCGCGTTGTAGAGCAGCACGTACTGTGTAGTGGTGGCGGTGGTGGTGGTGGTGTGAGGTGGACGTGACGACTCGTGATGATAGTACATACAGCACGCACCTCTTTGTGGATCTGGATGATCTCATCGCGGTTCTTTACAGCGAGCTTGACGCCGATCGACTCGAGGAGCTTGCGGATCTGTAGAAGTTCGTAAGTCAACGCGTGAGTTCACGTCTCCATTCGCTCCTCCCACCCTGAGCTCTCGGGCCAGTCACTCATTCCCGCACCTCCTTGTCTTTCATCACGTTGTACGAGACCACCGGCATGCGCTCGACAGCGCGAGCTTTGCCGCTGTGTGCTGTAGCACGCGTAGTGCTCGCTCCGCTGCTGTGTCGCCGACCTACAGACGGACTGGGGTTCGCAGTCGCAGTCGCAGTCGCAGCCACACTGGCTGTGGCTGTGGCGTCCAACACGCGCAGCAGCTTGGGCTTGAGCTGGCGGAAGAGCACCGCCACCTTCTCCATCGACCGGTTCGCCACGAGGTCGCTCGGCGCGCACGAGCGCTTGCATTCGGGGCAGCACCCGCCGTGCGCGCCTTTCGACTGGAGGAACTTGCGCACACACTCGGAGCAGAACGCGTGGCTGCACGGCAGCAGTACGGGCCCGTGGAAGAAGTCGCCGCAAATCTGGCAGCGCAGCAGGCGCTCTATCTCGCGCAGCTCCGCGCTCTCAGTCGGCCACTCCCACTCGCCTTGGTCCTCGGTCGCGCCGCCACCGCTGTCGTCGATGAAGTCCATGCCCGTTGCTTGTCGCAATAGCAATGGGTGACTTGGAGTGAGTATGCTGAATTTGGCGGGAAGCAATAATGACAGAGACGCGCACATAGTGGGGTTGGTTTGTTGTCAATCTCTTCACGCACCTATTATCGACACGTCAGTCACAGCAGCCAAACACTCATACTGTACCAAACGCAAGCAAGTGCTGGACGAGCGGCGAACGAAGCCATGACGGACTTCCTCACTGCCTTCAATGCGCGCCTCGCGACCTACACGGCGGAACTGGAGGAGATGCAGACGCGCATCGCCAGCGACGAGGCGTTCGTGCCGTCGTTCTGGCTCGAGCACGCTGACTTTACGCTCGCGCGCGACGTGTTCGTGGCGGTGCGTGTCCACTACTCCGAGCAGCTCACTTGCATCACATCTCTCTCTCTAACACCAATCTGCATGCACCAGGCGTGCGGCTCTATCGGCCACGAAGTCACCAAGTTCTCGCTCGTGTACACTAGCGGCAAAGCGCCGAGCGCTACGGAAGCGGCGAGCATCTGCCAGGCACTTGACAAGCCCTGTGAGCAGCTCGTGGCAGCCGCGCGAGTCGCGCTCTACAGTGGCGCAGGCCCGTCGCTTGCATCTGAGATCGTGGGCGACGCACTGTACGTCGAGAGGCGCTCAGACTGACGGACGCACGCACTGCCGCGGCTACTGACTGCCATCTGTCGTTGTATGCTAGGCGGTTGGTGAAGAGCGTACGCGAACTGGGCGTCGGCATCAACGCGGGCGAGCTAGCGACTGTGCCACAACGCACTGGCCGCGTCTGGGAGTACTCTGTCGCACGCGCGTCCAAGTCGAACTGCGTCGCTACGAAGCGCAGTATGCTCCAGGTGCGGACCGAAGCCTGAGTGATTGGTTGTGGTCTCTTCTTCCCATTCGCGATCACTCAGCTCGTAACCAACTGCTGTATAGTGTATCACGATGCTCAACGCGACGATCGACGAGCTCAAAGAGCTCCTCGACGAGCAGGAGAGTGAGGACGACGACGTTGACGCGCTGGCGACGCAACTGGGCGACGTTGCGCTCACAGACGCGCTCGACTTTGACGCGCGCTTATCAGTAGAGGAGACTGTGCTGTTTGAGCGCGGCCTGAAGCTGCTGACAATGACGTGCGCGGTGCTGAAACGGGGCGTGTTGGCGCTCAAGAAGTACACGGCTGCGAGCGCAGACAGCGACAGCGCGTTTCTGCAGTGGACAGCGCAGCTTGACCGGAGTTATGGCAGTGTAAAGGACCCGATTGTGGATATGGGGGCGGCGCTGTACCCTCCGATTGACCTGGAGGAGCTCTCGGCGGCTGTTGCGAGCGTCGAGCACGCCAGTGTCGAAGTCCTCGTGACGCTCTTGGCGGAGCCAAAGGTGACAGCGGCAGCCACGAGCGAGCTTGAGAGAGGTCGCAGTGCGTTTGACCAGCAAGTCGCGACTGTGAAGGCTCAAATAGAGACCTCGCGGTAATTTACAGAAATATACCGGTAATTCCCTTGATCCAGCCCGTCCCCGCTCCGCACTCCTGCACCGCGGAGCTCAGTTGCTCTTCGAATAAGTACAGACAACGACGGAAAAAGACGACAAAATCATTTTCAGTTTGTATGGGAACCACTCCATTCGCCTTGATCGATTGAGTAATATATCTAAACAGCGCGGCCAAATTCGTAGTATTGCAAAAGTTACAACCAAAAACGAGGTGTGCGTATTAACTTGGCGTGGAGTGTACTGTTGGAACTGGATTATGGGGGGAGTGCGACATGGTCGACACCCACTAGCATTCCCGACCCCCGCAAAGTGAGGCAGCGAAATGACAACGTACTCGCTGTGGGTCGCGCTAGAGCCGCAGGCTGAGCGGGGCATCGCTAAGATAATCCACGCGGCCGCGCAACGGCTGCAGACGCCGAGTTTCCTGCCGCACATGACGCTGCTGGGTGGCATTTCGGTCCGTCAGTTCAGTCGTTCGTTGGCGGATGTGCGTGTACTTGAGCTGCTGTGAGCTTCTTCAATGTGACGGACGTTGTGGCTACTGCCTCTGTACCGGTATGCAAATGTGTACGTAGGGGATCAGCGAAGCGGACGCGATTGAGAAAACAAAGCAGCTCAGGGAGGCGACGCGTGTGTTGGCGCCAGAGATCCGGGCGGTGACGTCCAAGGTGGTGGTTCAGCGCATCATTCCCTGGGTATGGTCATGTTAACACCTCACGTACGGGACGTTACGATTCGGTTTGGCAGGACCGGTACTTCCAGTGCGTGTTCCTGCTGCTGCAGCTGAGTGAGGAGCTCGCGGGCGCGTTCCGAGCCGCCAAGCAGGTGCCACCTCAGGCGTTGATTTGAGCTGGATGGGACGATTGTCGTCTGTGGGCGAAGGCGCTTGTTCGTATTGACGATTACTCTGTATACGTGGCCGGCCGCCAGCTCTTCGGTCGTGAAGACGACGACGCGGAGTTCATGCCGCACATCAGGTGCGTCTATGTGAAGAGGAGGCAGGCTAAGAGGTTAAGAGGGCGGGAGAGGAGACCCGACTCACGCCGCTGGACTACTGACGGCAGCCTGGTCTACGGCGATTTGAGTGAGGCGACGAAAGACGAGTTAGTTGCGGCGTTGAGTCCGCGGTTCGACGGCAGCGCTCCAGTGAAGGTGCGTGGTTGCTGTACTGTGGTTATTGAACTTCCTTGAACGGCACAACTGTGGTGCAGGATGTCCCATCTCGGTGGTCGTGACATTGGCGCTCTTGCCCGCTGTTAACTGGCAGCTGGACCGCCTGCAGCTGTGGAACACCACGGGGGCCGTCAGTGCCTGGACGCTTGTGGCGGAGTTTGGGCTCGTGCAGGTCTGAGTATTCCCTTAGTGGTGAGGTCACAGCTGTGTTCGCTCTGGTGGGGTCATCCCAGAAGTTATTGCAGCAGCTCAGGGCTCCAGTTCACTTGATTTTTGGACACCCTACATAATTTGCGACAAATTATGTAGGGTGTCCAAAAATTACAGCTGATTTGCACATGAATGTACTGTATTTCCGGTTTTGTATCATCTGTCAGGAATTGGGTTCGGTCCTGCATACAAAGGCAGAGAGCAAAAATCTCCCGAGTCTCTGGGAAAGTATCTGGCTCTTTCGAAATTTTTCAAGTTTATCATTTATCGTTATGATTGTAAACAATCATAACGATAACGATAAATGATTATACCGGTAACTTGGAGCTTCGAAAAACAAGATTGTTTTTCGAAGTTACAGGTTATTTTCTGAGTTAATTTGACAATGTCCGACTACAAATCTACTAATGCCGTACATTCAGCTCCAAAAGTGAATAGCTGCAAGAACAGAGAACATCTGCAGTAATTTACAATTGTTTCAAAGCGCGTGGCGGTGTGCTTTGTGGACATATTTGTCCAGTGGCTTTTATGTGTGTGTTGAACTCGATTTATCATGCAGGTTTGACAGCCACGATGTCGAATTCGAGGAGAGAGCTAAGTGGTTGGACATGTTCCTGCTCGGATTCGACATTGACAGTACAAAACGCTCACAAATTATCGAATCAAGCTGTCGTCAGTCACAAAGATCACGTGAGGCAGGCCAATCGCGTTACACGCCTCGCCTCGTGCGTTTATGTGACTCTCACTCAAAACTTAAGTTAAAGAAACCGAAGAAGGCTGCTCGACCCGGCGAGCCGCAGGTGCGTCCAGTCCCTCATATTCGCGCGCTTTGCCCTCACCGCCCCATGCCGCTCCGCTGCAATCGCTGGTTGCGCATGAGCGCTCCTCCTCCTCCCACTAACCACCACCACCACTCGACCCGCTCTGCGCGTCTGCCATCACCGCCGACGACCACAGCCACAGGTTCCCACCACCACTCCCACCACTCTCAGCGCAAGCCACAGCTGCTCGCCGCGAACCTCGCGACGCTCGCAACTGTCGCCTCAGTGGCCGCCACGTGCACGGAAACGCCCTCCGCCCACGGAGGCAGCAGCCACCCACCGAGCTACCACCGCCAAGCGTACCACCCGTACGCCAAGCCCGCGAGCGCCACTACTCCTTGTAGCAGCAGTGCCGACGAGCGCGACGACGACGACGCGAGCGGCGGCGACACCGACGAGCTGTCGCTGCCGCTAGTGCCCATTCCCCGCCCGCAGTTCCACCCGCAGCACCACCACCGCCTCATCACTGCGACTCTGCGGCCGAGTAACAGTCCAAATACCGGTACTGGTACCGGTATTACCAGTCGGAAGAAGATGCCGCGCCGTAAAGAGACCAAGAAGATCCAGATCGACATACCGTCAAGCGAAGCGAGTCGAGGGATCGAAGGCGACCCGCACCAGGTCTTCAAGTGCAACGGCAGTCCAATCATTAGCCCCCGGTCGATCCGGAACTCGCTCGCAGAGACGGACTTTGACGTCGATGGGAACCCCCGGCCGCAGAAAGTCGCGACTACAGACGGAGGCAGTAGCGTCATCACTGCCAGCAGCAAAACGACGAGCGTCGTCTTGGGGCCCGTGCAGCCGCCTACAGTAGCTGTTGCTGCTGGCGTTGTCGGCACCAAGGAGGAGGACGACAATAACGATGTCGACATGGCAAGTGGCGTCAAGACGGCAAACCGACGACGCCGTGTCGGCGACAGCAACGGCGGAGCGTCGTCTGCTTCAAGCAGCCGCTCATCGACGCCAAGCGATAATGGCAACAGCACTGGCGGCACGTCAGAAGTGGACTTGCTGGCGCTCAAAGTCGAGGAGCAGTCGCTCACTGGCATGTCGGGCGTCCAGCTCTGGGTGCACCGGCTGCTGTACACGCACCACCAGACGCTGCACGTGCTCGGTCTCGAGCGCGAAGCGTTCCCGAACACGCGGCTCTCGCTCAAGCAGCTCGAGTGCATGCTGTCGCCAGTGATTGCGCTCACAGACCTCATGCGGCCCGACCACTTTGGCATCCACGTCCCGACGCCGCAGATTGCGCAGACCATGAGCGACGTGCACTACTGGAAGCTCTGGGAGTCGGATACGATCGACATTGGGTACGAACGCTGTTGTCTGGTGGCCTGTGAGGTTGCTGGAGTTGGAGTGGTGGCTAATGTGTTGTGTGTGTGTTGGTGGTTGTCGCTCCAGCATCTTCTTCATGCCACCGAACTCGCACATTCCACTGCACAACCACCCGGGCATGAGCGTCGTCACGAGAATGTGCGTCATCGCGTGCTTCTTTCTTCCTGCTACAGTGGGCGTTCTCTCGGAGTTACGACACGGTGTTGACGGTGGTTGTTTGCTTGGTTTTGTCGCAGTTTGTACGGCTCGGTGAACATCCGTTCGTACGACCTCGTGTCGTCGTCGTTGTCGTCAGAGGAGGAGGTCGAGAAAGGACCCGCAGGAACTGATCAGTCGACCGCATCCGAGACGGCAGCGAGCACAGAGTACGTGGCGCTCACTCGCATCGTCGCATGGTAGCGTTGACACAGCCAGCTTGTCCCTTTCTCTGCCAGTCGACTCACCGCCGTGGATTCCGTGTCGTTCTCGCTACTCTTAGGATTGTCGGGTCCAATCCAGAAGTCAAGTGGGCGCGCGTGAGTCGAGAGGGATCGTACGCGTCCGAGTCGACCATGTGGCTCGACCCCCGAAGGTTCAACCTGCACCAGATCCACGCAGCGTCCGACAATGGCTGCGCACTGCTCGACATTATGATTCCACCGTACAACAAGTGCGTGCGCGACTGTCGGCTCTTGTGCTTGTGTGTCGGTGTCTGTCGGGAGCTAACAGGCTTATCTCTCGTTTCTGGAGCAGCGCGGATCGGGACTGCCATCACTTTCAGATCCTTGAAGAAAAGTACAACAAGGAGAAGAACGAGCGCATTGTCAAGATGATCGAGTCGATCTCGAAAGGCAACCACAACGAACCGACGGCGTCGTCTCGAGACGCGCCAGACGCTGCGACGCCCAATGCCGAGTCCAGTTGAAGTGGCGACAAGGCAGCGCCACCACTCGACACACGCACGAGTGCACGCTGCCGATCAGCACCAGTCCAAGCATGGAAGCGACCAGGAGTGGCGACGTCGGCGAGCGACAGCAGCAGAGCCCGAAGCGCACGGATGGGTGGACGGAGTCCGAGGGAAATGTACGATGTGTGTGTCGTCCGAGGACCGACCCCCTTCCTCTTCCTCCTCTCCTTCCTTCGGCAGCCCGTGGGAGTGACCATCGGTCGAGTGGTAACCCGGGGTGAAAGAGCGAGCGGGCGTGTGCGCATCTAGCGGAGAGGATCGACTGGAGCCCCTTTTCGCGAGGCACGAGTGAATGAAGTGGGGGAGGGGGGGGGTCGGGAGAGAGAAGAGAAGAAGTCGCGTCGAGAGAGCAGCTAGCAGCAGTGCCACATAGAAACCAACACGATGGCGTACTTGTCTGTCCAGGGGCTGCAGCTCGCTCGTCTGTCTGTCGGGATCATTCTGTGTTCTGCGGACTCGGCAGTTCTGAGTCAGCATACTCACCACGTTTGTCACGACGACAGGCGACAGCAGACAGACGCTTGGACAGTCCAGACGACGCAACGCAACACACGCCTCCTCAACCAACCACTTGACACTGACTCACACCCACACGCCTTGAGTTGACTCAACGACTTGACGCCGCCTCACCCACCACCCACACTCCATTCCTACTCCGCTCGTGATGCTCGTGCCTCGCTGTCATCGCTGCGGCACTACCGCCTCTAATTCCCCATCCACTTCTGTCAGCACCGCCCGCACGAGCGCAGTCTTGGGCACGAACGCAAAGTCGCGGAACTTGGTCCGCGTCGCGAGCGGGTCTTCGAGCGCTGCGAGCACGTCCTGCTGCACGCGCTCGTCTACGAACCCGAGGAGCTTGCGCGCACAGTAGAGCGGCGAGCCGCCGCCGCCAAAGTCCAGCCGGTACCACTCGCAGACGCGCGGGAGGAAGATGACAGCGCTGCCGTCTTTCCGCTTTTCGACTGCGACAGCACCACGGAGCACGCTGGTTGCGACTGCATTGAGCTGGTCGTGCACATGCTGCGGCTCGTAGACTGCCACGACGCCTCCGTGGGTGCCGCCTAGCGCCCCACTCTGCTGCTGTTGGTTCGTCGCGAGCGCGAACGTGAGCCGGAAGTCGGGATGCGAGACGCCCAGACCGTCGAGGCACCGCCGTCGCCGCTGGACGCTCGAGCTGCTCTCGTGACTGGTCCCTCCTCCACCAGTCACCACCGAGCTCACGTTCAGATACGGAAGGTCGGCTGTCGGCATGCGGTGCCGCAAGAGCACGTGCTCAATCTCTGCGAGCGACAAGCTCACCTGCTCGTGGTCGCTGTTCAGTCCGACGCTGTAGCACATGCGCGTCATGAACGTCGCCCACTGCCCTTTGCTGCGTGGGAACCCGTGTGCGAGCATCGCGTGCGCGAGCACAACGTGGAACAAGTTGAGGAACAGCGCCATCTGCGCCTCGTGCGACAGCGCCCGCTGGGCTGCGCGCAGGTTCAGTCCGCGCAAGCTGCTTGCAGCGTCCAAGAACGCGAGCGTCTCCGCCAACGACACGCGCTCGCAGCCGCGGCTGTGGATGTGGAGCGCGAGCTCCAGTGTGTGCTGCACCCGGCTCGTCGCGTCCTCTCCTGCTGAGACGTCCGTGTCGGCGCTTCCAGCGTTAGGACTCTGGCTACGTTCAGAAAACAACGCCCGCGAGTTCAGGACCGTCCGGTTCGCAGGCTTGAGTGGCTTGTTCGTAGCGCAGCAGATGTGCGCGACCAGCTGCGCGTCGTGGAGGGACTGGTCCAAGTTCGCGTGCACTTCGCAGTGCTGCGAGAGCACGCGGAGCCAGAGACTTCGTGCGTGCTCTGAGCCCACGCACAGCACAATCTGCTCCGCGAACGTCGTGATCTCGAACGCGAACGCACCGCTGGAGCTGCTAGTGGCGTCAACGTCGGCTTCTGGGAGCGTGCGAGTGGTCGTCTGCATCAAGGGCAGCGAAGGAAGCACGCGCACACCGACGACGCGGTCGCACGCGACGCGTTTCTCTGCACTCGAGCAGTACGAGCGGTAGAAGAGTAGCTCGTCCACTGTGACGACCAGCACTTCTTGGCGCAGGAGCGTCTCGGTATAGTACCGGTACACGACGCCTTCAAACACGACGCGCATGTCGTCGCGGTCGCGCTTGCTGAGGTTCACGCCGATTTTTGACGGCGAGCAGCCCACGTGCGTCTTCGTTGGGAGCGTGGATGGCTGGAGCTGCACACGTCGCATCAGACACTGGTACAACGCAGCCTGGAACGCCACCTCTTCGCTCTCGTTCAGCAGATCGAGCGGCGACGGCAACGCCGTCGGCGGGTCGACAGGGAAGCTGTCCTCGTCGGCATTGTTCGCATCAACAACGACAGTGTCGCTCAGCGTGAGGTTCCCACTGCTGCCGACTCGGCTGGTGGTGCCAATAGTGGTCGTCGTCGTCGTGGTCGGGCTGCTGCGACTGCTGTTCACGAGCGACCGGACACAGTCCGCGACCACGAGCGCCTCGTCGCTGATCGTACTGTAGCAGCCGATGCGCGACTGGCTGTGGAAGCGCAGCGAGTCGAGCGCTGCGAGCGTGTCGTCGACGCTGCCAACGTCTTTCGACGACAGCGTGCGCGGCAGCTGCTGGTTGCGGCGGTGCGGGTGCGGCAGTTTGCTCCCTCGGCCGCCTTTGTGGCGTCGACGCCCAAGCAGGAGCACGCGCAGCTCGTACGCGCTGACGACTGCGAGTTGTTGTGTCGTGTCGCCATGCGCGTCCTGGAGCGCGTAGAGAAAGTGCACGCGCCGCACCCCTGTCGCGATGTCCACCTCTTCGAGCCAGCCAAGGTTTGCGAATGAGAGCGCGCCGAGTCGTCGAGCGCGCTCTTGGTTCACAAACAATACCTCGTCAAGCAGCAATGACGGGTCGTCGAACGAGCTACTCGCGTCGCTCACGACCGTGCTCATGCCGTCCGTACTGCCGACTCCACCGCCGCCCACCACTGACGCCGACTCGTCACTGTTCTCGCTCTCTCGCCGCACCAGTGTGCTGCTGCGACTGCGGACCAGCTGCTGCTGTTGTTGCTGAGCTGTCGTTGTCGTCGTAGCTGCACCTGAGCTTGTATGGATGCTGTGCTGTCGGTTGTACTGGACTTCAAAGTTGAACAAGTACTGTTTCTGCTGCTGAGAGTGGCGCTCGGACGGTGTCGCCTGTACGTCGTACGCGACCATGCGCAGTGGGAGCGAGTCAAAGAACGTGCGCAGCTCCATCTCACGGAGTCCCGGGAGGTTCGTCGTGCGCCAGCGCGTGAGGTCGACGTACATCGTGTGGAAGTCGAACGAGTACGTCGCGCCGACCTCGTATTGCTCTGTGCCGACCGGTGTCGCCCGTCGCTGTCGCCGGGCAGCGTCCGACTCGCCAAAGTCCCGCTCGCCGAGTGGCGGCGGCGCGTCGCCTGCTGGCGTCACAACGAGCTGATCAGCGGACTGGTAGAGCGGGAGTGCGATCGACGGGAGGACGTCGCGGTCCGCGTCGCCAAAGCTAAAGTTCACGTTCCCGACAAGCTGCTGGATGAGGCCCATGATCACGAGCGCAATGCTGCGTGTGAAGATCCCCGGTGCGATCTGCGCTGGGAGTTCTCCGCCCAAGTACACTGTCCCACGCGGCGCTCTCTTAAAAACGCCCTGGACTTGGATCCAGAACATGCGTCGTCGGCCGTGGAACAGCGGCGTCCAGTGCGAGTCAAGAGGCGTCGTGCGCACGAGAAAGTACACGTGTCCTGCGAAGAGATCTGTTTCGAACGCGACTGGCGCTCGTGCGTTCATGTGGAGACGTCGTGACGCGTCGTCGTCGTTGTCGTTTCGACGGCTTCCAACGTCTCGGATCACGAGTCGCGACGACGGGAGTTCGGAGGCTGGCGCCAATGACGACGACGACGACAAAGCGCTCTCTTCTGACGCTTCGTCGTCCTGCAGCGACGGTGCGAGCAGCGGCTCTGGTGGCTCGACACCAAAGTCGTACGTCACGTTTAAGTCCTCGTCTGCTGTCGCTGCGTCGGCAAACTGCTCCAGCAGCGCTCGCGTCGCGTCTACTTGCCTGGCAGCTGGCGCTTCGTCGTCACGTTCGCTGTCGCGTTGTCGCGTAGTCGCGAGCGCAGTGATGACGCGCTCGCAGACAGCGCGAACCGTCCACTCGGTAGACTTGTGCGCCAGGCGTGTGCGGGCTACGTCAGCGACGTACCCGCCGTGTTCGAGGAGTGAGACGCCGGCTGCGGCCGCCAGGACGCCGTAGAGCCCAAAGAAGTAGTGCACAAGCGCAGAGAGCGACGAGAGGAGCGCCAAGTCGGCGAGGAGCTCGAGCACCGGCATCGCGTCGGTTCGAGATCCAAAGCGACTCGTGTCGGCTGCGAGAGGGAGCGAGCGCGTGGGTGTGCAGAGCACGGGTGCAAGACTGCGTGGGTGCGAGTGATGGAAGGTGACAAGCGGGACGGTGTGCACGTGAGAGGCAGCCGGAGAGCTCGGGTCGCGCACGCGCCGGCGGCAGCGAGAGCACGAGTGAGCGCAAGTTTATAATGGCGTGCCACTCGAGCACTGCTTCGATTTGGTGGATAGGGCTCGGACTTAGTCGAAGAAAACTCAGGTAAAGATCTTGCTTTTGTCACTACTGTATTCGAATTGCATCTGAGTCGAGTGCTTGGAATAGAAGAGCGTCACGATTGGAATAAAAATAGAATGGGAGATACTGAAATATTACCGGTACACCGGCAGCATTTCGGTAAGGGAAAATGTCAGTGTGTGATATTTTTGATATAAATGACAGGAAGTGTTTTTTTCGCCAAAACGTGTAGAAATCACTTATATTTGTGCCAGTATGTGTATGTGAAATGTAATGCCAAGAAGTGTATATTTATGACAACTTTAGTGATATTCGCGTGTCAAAACGTGTGGCTCTCACTCTATGAAACTATGCGTGAAGCCATTCCCGCAGTTAAACGCTGTCCAAGAGGCGCTCACATGACTTGCAAGCCACTCAATCCGGTCTCATTCGCAATTTCCTGCGCGAGGGGCGCCAAAACGACCGGAGGGATAAGCGTCCGCCAGTGAACGCATGTCGAGCGCCGAACGCGAAGAGCTGCTACAGCTTAAGGTTGGACTGACGTACCCAACCGCCACTGACGCACTGCACACCGTCCAAGACTTTGCGCTTTCGCAGAACAAGTCCGTCTGTGTAGACCAGAGAAGCGGCCTCCACCACAAGATCGTCTGCACGAGCGACGGCTGCTCCATGTTTGTCCGCATCTATCGAAAGCAAGTGCAACGAACTCGCGGCGCCTGGCACACCTCGTCGATGGACCTCACGCACAGGAACTGTGTCGCAGTCGGTAATCAAACCCGGCGACAAATTACAGCGCTGCCGACGTTTGCCAGCGCAGTCTCGGCGGATGCGAGCGTGTCCGCGTCAGCTCTCGTTCAGCAAGTGCAGAGCCGCGATGG